>LPNX010861087.1:43557-66367 GCA_001517045.1 Pseudotsuga menziesii | reverse complement strand
TACGTGACAACATCAGGGCATATGTTTTTTCCGGCCATTTCATGGAGGAGCTCCATGGCCCCTTCCAGCCTCCCTTCCTTACAAAAACCATCTATAAGCCCACTGTACGTGACAACATCAGGGCATATGTTTTTTCCGGCCATTTCATGGAGGAGCTCCATGGCCCCTTCGAGCTTCCCTTCCTTACAGAAACCATCTATAAGCCCACTGTACGTGACAACATCAGGGCATATGTTTTTTCTGGCCATTTCATGGAGGAGCTCCATGGCCCCTTCCAGCCTCCCTTCCCTACAGAAACCATCTATAAGCCCATTGTAGGTGACAACGTTAGGGCATATGTTTTTTTCTTCCATTTCATGGAGGAGCTCCATGGCCACTTCCAGCTTCCCTTCCTTACAGAAACTATCTATAAGCCCACTGTACGTGACAACGTCAGGGCATATGTTTTTTCCTTCCATTTCATGAAGGAGCTCCATGGCCCCTTCCAGCCTCCCTTCCTTACAGAAACCATCTATAAGCCCACTGTACGTGACAACGTTAGGGCATATGTTTTTTCCGGCCATTTCATGGAGGAGCTCCATGGCCCCTTCCAGCCTCCCTTCCTTACAGAAACCATCTATAAGCCCACTGTACGTGACAACATTAGGGCAAATGTTTCGGTTGGGCATTTCATAAAAGAGCTTCCTAGCTTCGTGCAACTTGCCTTGTTTGTGTAGACCATCAATCAGGATATTAAATGTAAAAACATCAGGGCTAGACCCTTCGTTTGACATTTGAACCAGTAATTCCATGGCCTCTTGGAGCTTACCTTCTTTGCATAGTCGATCCATGAGGATGTTGAACGTGATTGTGTCAGGCTTATGACCCTTTTGCAGCATAACAGACAACAACCCAAAGGCCTCGTGAATTTTCCCTTTCCTGCAAAGCCCTTTGATGACGGTATTGAAGGTTACTACATTTGGAAGATACCCATGTGCTTCCATTCCATCAAACACTCTGAATGCATAATCCATTCTACCTGTTTGACAGTGACAATTGATGACAACGTTCAAAGTTATCAGATCTGGAACAATGTCTGCCTCGACCATAAATCTGTACACAGACAATGCTGATGCATGTTGATTCCGTCGAACTAGACTACTTAACAAAAGATTGCAGGTGACGAGAGTGGGGATGGATTTAGATTTAGCTGACAGCAGCTGCTTGAATGTCTCCACCGCCTCTTGAAGCTTGTTGGTCTGACATAGCGTTTTAATGCGCGCGTCGGCAGTGCCATTGAAAGTGTGGAAGGAGCGTTGAGAAACTGAAAGCATTGTCCTCCTCGCAGTCGCCGCCATTGTGTGAGCAGAAATCGATTGGCCTATCTCCGGCTCCTTTGAAACCCTAAAACCCAATGTATCATCTATCGGCCTTTCATTTTTACTGTTACCATTTCATTTTTCACCATTTCCGTTTTCAAGAAAAAATCTTTAACGTGTTATTTATTCATATGAAAGCAACAAATCTTTAATTTGTGTTATCTGGGAGAAGAAAAAAAAATGTAACTTGTTATTGGGATGAATGAAAGTTATAAGTTCATAGTACATGATAATGATAATCTATGAACGGGGATTTATTTTAACTATTCTATTTTAAAAGGTTTTAATTTTTTTAATTTAAAAATTTTAGTTGTAAAAGGTTGACATGCTGGGATTTTTAAATTGAGATTTTTCTTTTGTAATTATGTATATTAGATTGGTTTTCTTCTCAAAATATCAAAGTTGTTAGGGATGATTTTGAATATGTCTCAAATGTATTACACCAGCTTAGATCCAAATCTTAGGCTTTACCAAGGGCTGAGAGGGATCAAATCTTTAGAGGTGCGAACCTCTTCTTAGGTATTGCACTCAATGAGCTATCAACTTTGGTGTGTCGTATATATAACCATTGATTTGATTTAAATCAAAAGACACATGTTTTTATTTAAGGTCCACATATAATATATTTATTATTAATATTTAATATTATTTATGGCCAAAATATAATATTTTTTATTGTTTTTTATTTTGTTAGGAACTAACATTACAACCTCTCTCTATACATGGTTTCAAAACCATATGCAAGGCCCTCCAAAAAACCATGGTTGTTTAGGAGGCCTTACACATGGTTTTAAAACCATATGCAAGGCCCTCCTAAAACCATGGTTGTTTAGGAGGCCTTACACATGGTTTTAAAACCATTTGGAAGGCCCTCTTAAAACCATGGAGGGCCGAGGGCCTTCCAAATGGTTTTAAAACCATGTGTAAGGCCTCCTAAACAACCATGGTTTTAGGAGGGCCTTGCATATGGTTTTAAAACCATGTATGGAGAGAGGTTGTAATGTTTTAAAACCATTTGCAAGGCTCTCCTAAATAACCATGGCCTTACACATGGTTTTAAAACCATTTGGAAGGCCCTCCTAAAACCATGGTTGTTTAGGAAGCCTTACACATGGTTTTAAAACCTGCAAGGCCCTCCTAAACCATGTACAATAAAACCATGGGTTCTTTAGGAGGCCTTGCACATGGTTTTAAACTATGTGCAAGGCCCTCCCTAAACCATGTACAATATAACCATTGGTTGTTTAGAAGGCCTTGCAGATAGTTTTAAAACCACTACAACATCTCCCCCATATTGTGTTTTTGGTGTGACCCACATTCTTTTTGCAGATAATTAAATTTTTACTTTTTTTATTATTTTGTTAGGTAGGAACATGACAACATCTCCCCCATTTTAGGTTGTTTTTCTAGCCGACATTTATTTTGGAGATAAATAAAATTGTTTCTATTTTTATTTTTTTAGTAACAAAGGTTACAAGATCTCTCATATTAGGTTTTTTTAAACCTACATTTATTTTGGCTGATAATTAAAAAATTTATTTTTATTATTTTGTTACATAAAAAAAATTTATTTAATAGAAAGAATAATATAGCTCCATGTTACTAATATTGGTCTCCATGTACTGGAGATTCGATGTTCCATTATTTACTAAATAACAAAAACATAATCAGCAATAGTCTACATCCACCTAATTTCATTTTTGGCTGAAATGGAATCAAAACTAAGAGTGCAACCTTATGAATATTTGGTAGAGCCCATTAAAAAAAAGTACTGAAATAGAACATGTATTAAAAAGCCATTGAGTACCATAAATTATAGTCCTTCCATTGCAATTTAGACATAGTCCTTCCATTGAAAATTAGACATCTAATTAAAGCAAAATTTAAGCAAATTTGACCATTTAAACAGTAAACGAAACATATTTAATCTCGTTATTATTGAGTGTTAAAATTGAGTGTTAAATCTAGTTATTAATTAATGCAATTATCATGTGAAAACATGAGGCACAAACATACAAACAAAAAATTGATTAGATTTCTTAATGTTTGGCCATTCAACAAAGCTCCAAACCATCCACACTTTCTCATAATTATATAATTTTGTACAATAGTAGGTATAGAGTCTACTTGTTATCTTATCGTTGTTTTTGTATTGCAATAGGAACACGTTGCAGGCACAAATTGGAGTCTTGTTAAAAGCCTTGTGATCAATTTGTTAGTTAACAGCATGTGCCGTATCTGAAGCATAGTTCGTTTTATCTTAATCACAATTCAACGGATTTGTTTGTTTATTTGCGACTCTGAAGTTCTTATGTATTTGATCGCAAGAAGCATGGCTCGTATAGTGGCTCAATTCAACGGATTTGTTTTCTTTGTGGGAAGCCTGAAATGGTGGGTTTGAGGTATTCATAAATAATCTGAAATCATAAACTGTAAATAAAAGTAAATATTTATAGCCAGAACGTTACATAAGATTACAACATCTCTTTTATAATCGGAAATCATAAGTAAATAGAAGTAAATATTTATAGCCGACATTTACATGAGTAACCTTACATAAAGTTAAAACATATCATAAGTAAATAGAAGTAAATATTTAAAGTCGATATTTATGTGAGGAAAGTTACATAACGTTACAACATCTCCCTCTTAATATTTATACCTTACATTTACATGAGGAACGTTACGGAATGTTATGGAATGTTACAAGATCTCCTCCATACTGGGTTGTAGAGTGCCTCTCGGCACAATGATAACATATATGATGAGGAGATGTTAAACTTCGTCTCGAAAGTTGATGAGGTCAGATGGGAAAGTTGATGAGGTCAAATGGGAAAGTTGGGGAGGTGCAACCATGAGCTCAAATCCAAAATAGTGGTTGGTCATCTCTTTATTAAGGAAAAAATTGAAGAGGGGTTTATCAACAATTTTAAATGGTATCTTAATCTCATGGGCTCTACAAAGATTTCAAGATGGACATCCGAAAGTCATTGGATGTGTTGTCTCAAGAATACTTGAGAGCTTGTGATTAAGCACTACATCTAGATGAGTTGGAAAAAACATAATTTTAAATGGTTAATGGCAATTCCCCTGGATTATATGGGTTCACATAAGGGCTCTAAACGCAATGTGGAACTTTTGTTGTGTTAGATCTTTTCCAAGGGTACAAGGAATCACTTAAGAAACAATCATTAAGAGAAAGTATCAATGAGGTTCGTATTAAGTTCACTCTAAAACCTACTAACCTTGAGAACATAGCATTAGCCAAGATGCTTTGTTTATTAATAGTCACTGCTACATCACACTGCTCTAGTCACTGTCATTAGCCTTGTTGTGTAGTGTATTATTTTGCAATAAAAATGGACAATGCTAGACACAACACGTTATGGGGTATCATGTTCTATCTCACAATTATATCATGAGAATCCTTTCTAGCATTGTTGTTTTCAATGTGTGCCCTTCCTTGTGTCACTATTGCATTAGAATTGAAGATCTTGAAACAAACATGACATCAATGGTGGATCATATATGCTAAAAAAACATGTTTTAAGCATTAATCTTGGATTATTTTAACATCATAGATGAGTTTTTTGTGTCACATTGACATCATTCTACTTCTAAGCTTGGATGTTTCCACGGTGTTTAAACATGGTGTTGAATTTTTTGGAAATTCGCTTTGGGGAGAGTTAAAGATGATAAACACGTTTCTAGTGGAACCTCCACTCATCATCAGGTGACGATGATCCTTATGATGAGTGAAGGTTTCACTATAAACACATCGATCATTTTTAAGTCTCCACGTGGTGAATTTCCAGAAAACTCAACACAATCATTCTACTTCAATATTTTCTACATATATGCCATATGAACATCATAGTGAGATTGAAATTTGGAACTTGTGTGTCTTATAAACATCATATTTGTGTTCTTTTATATCAACTTTGTATCATCCTAGAGTCACCTCTACATCAAGTATTTTATCACATTGTGTTAAAGGTTTATCGCATTTATTCAAAATCATGTTATGTTAGCATCAAATTTGCATCATGTTAGCATTAAAATTGTGATGTAGTTGATGTAGTTGTTATTCAACAATTTAATATTTTAGTATAGGGATTTTCACAATCCAACACATGAAATATCATTGTTTTTGGACTATATGTGTAGTGTAAATCATTAAGCTATGACCCATATCCCATGATTATAGTCACAGTTGGCCAATTTCACATGGTTTTGAATAGTCATGTCTGCTTAACACTCATTGCATCAGGTGGTGCTTAGAGAGGTGAAGAAGTGGGAATGAGACTAGCGAAATGAATCACATAGCATCATTCATCACTTCTGAGGCTTGCACCTAGTAACCAGGACTTCTTGGGAGGTCACCCATCCCAAGACTCCTGTGGTTCAAACATACTTAAGTGTGGAGCTTTTCCCCAAAATCAAGCCCGCTTATCTTGTTACCCAAATTGCAAAACATTAGCAAGTATTGTGCCTTATGAACTATTTAGATAGAGCTCCCTTAACTATTTTTCTTTAAGTATAGGGGTTTTCATAGTCCAACATATGATATATCATTATTTGTAATATCTCGATTTTGACCCCATTATATTAGAATTGCAAATGATGTAAATATCGTTAATTAAATCATGGTGGGGAGCTAAATGCCAATGCCCCACCATGGATTTAGCGTTTTATGGTTTGACAATTAAAATCGATGCATATGGTTATTGTGCAAGTCAAGCACATTATATCTTGGACATCATGTAAATATGCAAATTAATAAAAATACCCACAACTAGCTATGTTAATACAACAAAGAGATGGGGGCATGATTTCACAAGGAATAGGGAGGGAAAATATTCAAACCCTTGAGCCAATAGGGTAAAGCCAAGTGTCAATGGGAGAACCCATAAAGCTGTCAACTACCTTTTTTTGTCTTATTCATCCAATCATTTATTTCTCTCATAAATTGGTTGAGGTAGTTAATGCCTTGGGGAATGGAAGAGTATGGCAGTTAAATTTGAATTGGGGCAAGCCATCATTTTTTAAAAACGTGGTTTGACTTATGAGGCAAGAAAACTCCAACAAATGCATGACCATCCCATTATTCATCTGCGTTCTTCTCTTCCTCGGGCAGTTGAAGCTTGCTGTACGTTTACCTTCACGTTTTCTGCATTCCCTCATTTTCTCCATGGCTGGAAGTCGTTTTTGGCATTGCTCAATGGTTGGGAAGATAGATCCACGAACTGGGGGTTTGCAGAGGTCATTTTTGCCTATGTGAAGCCATTAAACTTTTTATGAATTTGCATTTCTCTCCTAGGGTGATTTCCCCTTTTTCCATTTTCGTTTTGGTTGCCAAATGTTTTCTACAAACCCAAAACTTGTATTTTGTTGAGAAGTGCATCCGTTGTTTTGGTCTAAACCGGTTAGGAGTGGAAGAGGCCCATAATTGGCTTGATAAACATAGTGAAGGGAGGAACCTCACAAAAGGATCAAGAGGGGCTGTCTATTCTTCTATGCACACCCTGAAGGGCACTGGAAGGGAAGGTATGGCCTAAGGGACTATGTAGCAGTGAAGGGAATACTTCCTTGTATTGGTTGTGTAGGTATTGTGGAGGCCAAGCCAGATCTTGTGAAGGTGTCCGTAACTCTATGGTTGAGCTCACTAGATTAGCAATTCATCATTTCCACTGCCTTAGCAGCCTGATAAACCCATCTATAGAGTGGCTTGAATGAATTTTGATGTGTATTTGGTTATGTGTGAGCATGTTGTTCCCTAGTTCCTTGTGGAAATCATGCCCAGCTCGGGGGTGGTAGTGGTGCTGAGAGATTGATGAGCACACTGGCCTATGGTTGGGTGGAACGTTGTAGCGACATAGCTAGTTACGAGGAAACTCATTATCAAGATAAGTACTCTCTTGTATACCCTCTACAGTGTATTTGTTTTAAATTATCATGAACATGTTGAATGCTTGATTGTGTTGAAATGTATTTTGCTTCTGTTGTATTTTAATGAATTATACATTTGCATTTTATTTCAATGCATTTTCTTATCATGTTCATGGGGCTAGATTACCCGGTTTCATAGACAACAACAGTGTAGTTGTGTCCTCTCTCTCGACAAGTAGAGGGGAGGGGACGTGACATTATTTTTTGGATTATCTATGTAGTTTAAATCACTAATCTATGACCCATATCCCATGAGTATAGTCACAATGAACCAAAGTTTCGAATAGTTCACTTAGCATTCATTGCATCAGTTGATGTTCATAAGGGTGAAGAAGTGAGAATAAGACTAGCAAAATGAATTGCATAGAATCATTCATCACTTTCGAAGCTTGGTCCCAGTAACCAAGACTTCCCAGGAGGTCACCCATCCGAAGACTCCTCTGGCTCAAGTGCGCTTAACTAAGGAGTTTTTCCCCATAATCAGGCCCAACTAGCTTGCATTACATAGATAATCTAAAAAATAATGATATATCAATTTAATATTTATTATTGATTATTTATTAATAATTTCATTGTTATTATAGTTGTAATTATGTATTAATTTTTTTTATTTTTATTTTTTCTAATAGTTAATCAGTAAGTGCATATTTTGAATGCATATTGAACTTGAGAGGAAAGACCATGTATATATAAACACAATTGTGAAATTTTACCACACTAATGTTGATCAATTTAATGCCATGAGACCAAAAAAACATGTATCCATAAACACAATTATAAGTTTTGTATCATACTAACATTCAATCATTTTCACACTACGAAAGAAAAAAAACCATGTATATATAAATGTAACGATGATTGGGGGCAAAGGATGGACAAAATTTTGCTGAATTTTTAAATGATCCTTGGATGGACATCGGATTTAGTCTTATCAAAATGTTGTGGGTTTACCTAGTGAGACAAGGCATGTCATAAAAAATTCTAAGTCCTTGGGGGATTCAACATTGGAGGCAGAGACTGTAGAAAACAATGGTTAAATTATTGATTGTGGTGGCATAGAATGCTATGATAGAGGACGTTATTGCTCGTCACATCACAAGCATGGTTCTTCAGGTGGGGATGTCATCTCACGGTTGGGGGTGTTAGGAGAGACATCTCCGTATCTAGTGATCATCTTGACAACTTCCGTTGAGATGTATTAGGGTTTGGGGAATTAACTCTTGGTGAAGTGGAATAATTAACATTTATTTCTCTAAATCTTTTGTATTTTATAGTTTCATCACTATAAGTAATTCCTTCACTAGAGTTTGTTGAGGCTTTTCGCACATTAACTATTTGTATGGTTTGTGTGGAGGCTTGTCAAACGAGACAAGTGATGAGGAATTTGGTAACTTAGATTATAGTTTCATTAGCTCATTTTTAAACTATGAGTCATTGTGTGGAGGCTAACTGGGGAAAACTGTTGTAAATACTTTGAGTGGCATTTCTACTCTTGACCCTGGTGAGACTAAAGGAATACTTGTTTCATAGGTTGCAATGGTTGGTGAGGAAAGTAGAGCTCAAAAGAGATAGAAGTGTATAAATAAAAAGAAGGATCTGATGAATTTGGTGTTGTGGGAGAATGCCACGTCCCCAACCACCTCAATAACCCTTCAAGGCCCATGGGGGGGCTCAAATTCACTCTTTAAACTTGTAAAACCTTCCTACAACCTAGCCTTTTAAATCTACAACTATTCCTCATCCTATCATAACTTTCATAGCCACAAGAATTACAAATGCATATACATATATCTGCATGAACATAAACACAACGAAATAACAATATTCATACACACACAACATGTATAATTATACATGTGAGTAATAGAAGGAAAGATAAACCAATGCATAAACACAATATAAAATGAATACTTATCTTTAATGGAAATCGGTCCAAGCAACTGGTCATGTAGGAGCAATGTTACACCTAACTATAGGTATCAATCACTGATACCACCCCAAATTTGTTTATGAGGCCACCGAGGTGAAGGATACCTTCATGTTTTTCTCCCCCAACCCAAAACCCATTTGCTTTCATTGCTTAGACAAATGTTCATCCAAAGATTCCATAAGAATCTCACTCAACCATCATAGCCAGGACACTCCTTCCAACTGCCCCACACTATACAAGGAAGGCATTTTCCTTCATTGTTCTGGATTTCCTCAAGAAATACTACCCTTGCAATTTTTACTAGTGTGCAGTAAGAGTCCAAGATATTGTGTTCCTTTTAAGCATTCTAGGTAGAATTCAACCACGGCTTCATAAGCATCTCACCTAACCCTAGTGAGACTAAAGGAATAATTGTTTCAAAGGTTTCAATGGTTATGAGGGAAGCGAAGCTCAAACAAGGTAGAAGTATAAAGCAAAAGAAGGATCTGATGAATTTGGTGTTGAGGGAGAGTCTCACTGTTGATGAAATTGTCATTGATGCCAACATGGTCTTGATGTCATTGATGCCACCACTTTGCTGAAGATGTTGAAGACCCAGCTAATGATGCTGAAGACCCTGGAGATGGTCTTAAAGCCCTTGTGGACGATGGAAAGCCCTTCATAGGTTAAAGAAGACCATGAAGCCCCTTTATTGATGAAGAAGCTCGTGAAGAAGACCTTGATGGCCTTGCAAAGATCATGGAGCCCACTTCTTGCATGAAGATATGGTCATTGATGAATTAATGAAGATCATGAAACCTTTATGAAGGCCCTTACCCTTGATGTAGTCTTGGTTTGTGAATCTTTGATATGACAAAGTGGGAGTCACACCCATGAATTCTTGATGACTTTGAAGAATGGTTTAAAATAAAATAATTAGGTTGACCGTTGAGGTGAAGTGAAATGATAAGGAGTGGTTATAAATTAAATGTTGACCTTATGAAGACCACCATTGAAATGGTAACGTTGTCCCATAATGGTGTCAACACCCAAATAAAATAATAATTAAAAATTAAAATACAAAAAATATATACATATTTTTTTCTAAGTCTGTCCTAATTTTATGGATATGGACAACCTCAAAGTTGTATTTATTAACAAACACTTTCTTGGTCCATGCGCAATCCAATGAAGGATAAGGAGAAGAAGCTCGCTAATCTGGACGGTGGAAGAGAGTTCGTGGAAATTTTTTTTTGGGCTCTGAGATTTTCTACCCGCGTGACTAAGGTGCAGTAGCAGCAAAGGATGATATTTTTTTTTCATGAAGTAGCCGCAGTTCGTAGTGGAGAAGTGGGAGGCTGTGCTTTTCGCTGAGACTTACTTGCGGTCCGAGTTTCCAGTTAGGGCTTTTATTACTGATGTGTATGGCCACTTACCTTTCCGGCTAATATTTAGTCAGCGGAAACAATTGCAGGGGTCTGTCATTATAGATGGGAGTGCTTGGAATCTGTTAGTTGCCAATTGGTGATCTAAGAACAGATATTGATGTTTAGGTGAGTCAGGCTATTGCAAGTATGGGTGGAGTAAATCTTCAAGACCATGTCGCAGGTTATTCACTTATGCGATATTGGTAGCAGGAGTATGGGGACATTGAATCTCCAATGTGTTTGCATTGCAGACATTTTTTTTCCAGCTAACTAGGAAGTATAAACATATGAATATATGTTCTTCTGGATTCTATATCTAAACCGACAGCCACAATTCAGAAATCCATGGCGTGCAAGATGGAGACCATCCATCATCTCATCGAGGAGGGCAAGACCAGCGCCCTCGTATGGGTCATATGCATCCTCGCTCTCGCTTACTTCTTATCATAAGAGTGTTGAGAACTTGACAACCAGTAGAGTGTTCTCCACTTTACGTGTAAAATCCCCAATTCATGTGAATATTAGAGGGCAGTGGCAAGGATAATCAAGAAGGACATTTGATTTTGCAAATGAATTGTTGTCTTTAGGGTGTCATGATTTCATGGCAGCATCTGATCTCACCATTGAAGAGTATTGTTGCAGTTTTCATAGCCTTTTTCTTTACAGGCTATATTTCAGCGTGTAGCCTATGTTGGTCGTGTGTAACTGCTATCAACAAAGGAAGAATGACAAGAGGGAGAGGCTTGTGAAGGCCAGCTACGATGTTACACAGAAAGTTATTTTCAGGTTCATAGGCGTTTGTCACAACAGCGATGAGTAACAGCCTGAGATCTAGTTTCATCAGCAGAAGATTGAGATTGTGAGAAGCTTCGTTATTGCCAGAAGCTTAGTTACCTTTACCAGCATTTGTTGAAGCAGCAGAAGGAGCATCTCAGTTTGGAAAGCAGTCCAAGTTTGATGACAGTCGAGTAAGAGGAGCAGACCCAAATTATCTCACAGACCAGCAGCAGAAGGTTTACACAGTCACGAGTTTGTCTTTGCAAATGGAATGGCACTTCCACAGTAACCTTGTTAGCATACAGTAATATGATGTCTGCACAGTAAAACGTTCAGCAATGCTAAGTGATGACTCATATGAAGTGAAGAGGTATGTATGAATAGTCATAGTATATGTACATACAACAGTATGTACAGTGATATTAGTGTGCAAGTATAAGGACAGGACTAAAGCATATGCTTGGTGAGCATCCCTAAGGTGGAAGGTGATAAGATTGGTTAACAATTCTGTATGAGGTTGATGATCTAATGTTGATGACAATAAAGCCTTAACTCTGTCTTGGGCATACACAGGCTGCCTTAATTATGTGTATCTTCTAGGTTTGAGTTTATGTCATAGATCTGAATTTTGCATCTTGTTTTCTGAAGAAGATTTTGTGGATACCTAACTATGTTTTTATTCATAATACATATACTGTTAGTTTGAATATTGCATAGTCATTATGGGTCAAGAGAGGGCTGCAAAGAACTTGCCCTAATCCACATAGGTCTGAAAAGTTTACTGACAGAGGTCTGAAAAATATATTGACAGAGGTCTGAAAAGTTTACTGACAGAGGTCTGAAAAATATATTGACAGAGGTCTGAAAAGTTTAGTGACAGAGGTCTGAAAAATATATTGACAGAGGTCTGAAAAGTTTATTGACAGAGGTCTGAAATGTATATTGATAGAGGTCTGAAAAGTTTATTGACAGAGGTCTGAAAAATATATATTGACAGAGGTCTGAAATCATATTGACAGAGGATAGAGATTGAGTGAACTGATGACCTTAACAAATAGATGAGTTTTGGGGCTGAGCTGTAGTAAGATGAATTTATGAAGGCTAATGACTGACGAAGTTTTGTCAATGACATATCTATTCTTGTGTTTTGATGAGCAGTTTTTGGCATCAGCAGAGTTACGTGAGTTAGAGCAGACCTTAAGTGATTTGGCCTGAACTTTAAGTCCTAAGAAAGTGGCATGTACAATTGATGTGTGAACAGTGGACAAAATGCTTTGGGACACTAACATTGTGAAGACTGTATTGTGTTGAATTACTGATATCATTTCTGAATGCGTTGTATAAGGTGTTATACACAGGCCTGATGAATCAATATTGACAGCTGCAAATAAACATTGATGGGTATGCTACTGACTTGATGACTCAGCAGTGTATTGAGGAGTTGTAATTGATGGTTGATGTGCACAGATGTTTGAGCAGAGATTAAGGCTATGACCAGCAGTAGGGATGATGAGCCAAGATGATGAGCAACATTGATGAGTAGGAAAGATGAGCATAGATTAATGAGCAGCAGTGAGCAGTGGTACAACAGAGTTGATGTGATGAGCAGAGAAGATGAGCAGCTTTGATATGTCAGAGATTTCTTGATGGTTACATGAGTTTACTGTATTGTCAATGCAAGCTTGTCTTGCTTTTGAGGTTAGGATACCTCAAAACCTTCTTAGCAGGGCCTAAGAAAACCAGGCAGGGTCCTGGAGACAGAGTAGGTGCTCTATGTATCAGTAGGTACTGATTTTTCCTAACGGTTCTAGCCGAACCAAACTAATATAAAAAGATTACAAATTTATATGGTGTGGTGTTCTTCTGTGTTATGGTTCTTGATAAGTTAAATGCTATGATATGTGAATGATGAAGTTTATGAATTGATTATGAGATTGGTAGAGTAATAGCTAACTGTGACAGGTCAAGAAAAGTTGTAAAAATTGCTTTACACTGATTCACCCCCCCCTCTCAGTGTCTACACTCACATCATTGGCCACCTCAGTAACACTTAAAGTCCACGGCGGGGCTCAATTTCACTCTTTGAACTTGTAAAACTATCCTACAACATAGCCTCTTGAAGACACTAATCGTTCCTGAATATAGCTTAGCTTCCATGGCCACAAGAATTACAAATGCATATACATATATTTGCATCAACATAAACACAATGGAATAACAATATTCCCACACACATAACATGGATAATTATGCATGTTCATAACATAAGAAAAGATAAACCATTGCATAAACACACTATACAATTAATACTTATCTTTAATGGAAATCAATCCAAGCAACTTCTTGTGTAGGATAAACTTTCCACCTTATTGTATGTATCAAACTATGATGCCACCCCCGAGCTGGGCTATGAGGCCACTAAGGCGAAGGACACCTTCATGATTTTCTCTCCTAGTCTAAAACCCATTTGATTTCATTACTTAGAAAAATTCTCATCCAAAGCTTCTACATGAATCTCACTCAACCATCATAGCTATGGCACTCCTTCCAACTGCCCCACACTATACAAGGAAGGTGTTTTCATTCAACGATCCATAATTCCCTCGGGAAATCCAATCCTTACACTGCTTAATAGTGTGTGCTATAAGAGTCCAAGCTATTGTGTTCCTTTCAATAATTCAAAGTATAAATCAACCATTGTTTCTCAAGAATCTCATGAGCAAAAAATATCAGGGTAATATCCCAATATTCCAAACCTTTGCTCACCTACAGCCAACCTGGTTCCATTCTCAATTCGTAATGGGATAAGGTAAATAGCGTTATGAACTCTTCTAAGTCCTTTCTCTATTCATGGTTCCCTTCTTGGTTACCACTCTGTAACTTTCCTCCTACATTCTCGTGTCTCATCTTGGCTTTAGTTCCTCTCAAACTCCACATGACCTCTCGCATGGTTTGATTTTTGGGTTTGTATACATGGCTCCTAACTCTCTCTTCTAGACCAGACATCCCTACCATGCTTGGTTCCATTTTCCCAATGGCATACTCCCATCGGGGTAAAAGGATGGTTGACCTAACAATTGACATTGCTTTTGATTCCTAGAATAATGACTCTTATAAGGTTCGAAAATAATATTTAGTGCATGCTTTCATAATTATGTGAGATGACTTTCTCATCAACCTTATGCAAGAATTCAATGATTGAGTAAAATAAGTCAAGGGAAGGCATTGGTTCTTTCAAGGCACAAGACAAAGTTTGGTGGGTTTTAAGGATGACACATGACATCATAGCCCCTCTCCTCTTCCCTCTGGTGGGATAATATCCCCTCTTAGTTGATTCCGTACACAACCATCTTGGATCTTTTTATATTATTTTTCAACAATGTTTACATCATTTACAGAGCTTGAGTGATCTAGGAGAATCTTTGTAACCAAACAAAATTGATCATCTCAAATTTTGATGAAAATTGATCCATTACGAAGATCTCGTTCTTCCGATGACACTTATCAAACAGACTTCATAGAAAGAAGTTATAATGTTCTAAATTTTTGTACAAACATGCAAAAATCTTGCAGAAGTCCCACGCGACATCCCCACAAAATGCCATGTGGAATTCAAACTATACAACTAAATGATGTGGCAACATCTCATAATGACATGTGGCATGTATGTATGTATAGACAACTGATGTGGCACCAATTCCATTGTGACATGTGCCAAACCGTATGATGATGTGGAAAACATGTGATGATGTGGCAGTTGACGTGGTAGATAGATGGAAGTTGATTGGGAAGTTGATGTGGTAGTACGATTGGTGGTTGGACGTTGATTGTGTGGTTAGGTGGTATTTTGAGTTGGCAGACACATGGCCACCACATGGGGCCAATCAGTGGTCGCCACATGATAGCCTAGATTAGCAAAAATGGTCCTAATCCTTACAAATTGAGCAGAATGGGATTTGAACTCTGGAGCTCTCAGCTAACAACCGAACAACTTCAATAATGTGCCATGAGTATCACTCGTCATGTAAAATAACAAACTTTTATTTAAAGTTGTTATGTTGTTATTTGGGTGGAATACTAAGGATTTGTGGGTTTGACCCCGTGACCTCTGCCCATAGAACCAACGCACCTGACCGTTGTGCCAACGATATGATTTGTTATAATAAAAGAATCATATTATATTTAAGTTTTCAAATTCAGATGGATCAAGAATCCCAATAAGAATGGGATTTGAAACAATGACCTCTAGCTATATAATCCAATGTCATTACCATTGCACTGGGGATCTTGTGCGTTGCAGAAAGGAAAATCAAATGTATTTTATTGCAAGTATTCAGTCTATGTACAGGTCAAGACCCAAAGGACATAGAGGATTGAACCTAATACCTTTGTATTGTAGACACAACATTTCAACCAACAAGCCCAATCTTTGAAGGTGAATTGTAACGAGGCTTATTTAGCCACTCTTGAGAGGTTTGAGAGTGAGAGGCTTCTTGATTAGCAGCATTGAAAACAAATATTGCAATGTTGTAGTCTTATTTTGTAGCTAGAGAATCGCATATTGACATGAATGTCTTAAGTAATTCTTGTTCTGAAGTACAAAGGTGAAGGAACAAAAGAATGCGGCGTTGAAAACATTTGTCGTGTAAAGTTGGTGAAGGCATTATATTGCAGGTGAAGACCATTGTTGATGTAAGAAAGCTTTTGAAGTGCATCATTATAATGGATCGGTCGCGCAGTTAAGTGGACCCAAAGATGTAGCCCAAGATGGGTGAAATCCATTAACAATCTCTTTTGCAAATTGTGTTTGTGATATTTGACATTCACACTTGTTTTAAGTAGAGATAAATTGCAAGATTGACATTCATTAACGACAATTTTGAGATTTTCATTTATGTATTAAAAAATGAAGTAAATTTAATTCCACACGTTTTCAAAACAAGTTTGGATTTGAACTCCCAGTTTCATATCATTGATTCATCATGACAAGCCAACCACATGGATCAACATATATATATACCTTATACATGTCTATGTCATTCAGTAACGAGGTCTTGGCCTTAAGCACCACACTAGGAATCCATACTTAGCATATTTACATCATCAATATCATATTTTTAGATACATTTCGGGTGCCAAATTTGGGGTATTACAGAGAACATAAAATTGAATGAAGTTATGAGATTGACAAGTGCGATGCTTGTTGGGAGGTTCCAAGGTAGGAGAACGAGGAATAATACCCTACAGGAAATGATGAAGGATAATTGGGAGCAATTCGTGGGTTGTTCTCCAATATGTTTCTATGTCTCGAGGGTGGTTAGCATTGGTGTTTTCGTCTCTCAAAGTTACAAAGAGGGTATCAAACCATCGTTCGAAGTGGGTTTTCAACCTCTACTCTTAAAAATGTGGACCCGAATTTTGACATGAAAACTGAGAGGCTAGAATGTGTTCAAATTTGGTTTAAATGTCCAATCCTTTTGTTGATATTCTGGTATGAAGTATTCATGGAAATGAGATTTATATTTTAGGGTTTTTGGATCTTTGAATGTTTCTTGTACCCTTGTTAATTTAGATTTAAGAGAGGGTTTCGTGAAATCAATTACTTTGAAAAAATAAGGTCTCGAAGGCCCCTTTTGTTGTGCAAGGTTCCATATTTATGGACATCTTCTAGAGGAATTTAGTCTACCAAATTGGAAACAAAATTGGGTTCACAAATCGAGGGGTCTGGTGATAAAGCTTGGGTTTATAAGAGAGACTCTGAGAACCTTTGGTTCCTATAGTTCCAAGTGATGCTTCAGAGGCTTTGGAGAAAGTTCCATAAGTCCCACAAGTCTTCGTGGATAGTTCAAAAGTAGTGGATATCCCTCAAGTTACACTTCATTCAAAATATAAGGACATGGATTTTCTTTTTGCAGGTATTAGTAAACCTGGAAATCTTAAAGATCCCACAAATTGTCATTTGTTTGAATATTATTTACATTTTGGGTCATGGGATGAATATCCTATAATGTAAGGGGGGGATGTCATGATTTTCTTTTCAACCTCTCCAACATAATATACCCTCAAACTTCTCTCGTAACCCATTTGTTGGGGTTGGCTACTTAGATGGATAAAGGAACCTCCTCCTCTATCCACACTGTAAACTTAAGTGAAGATAGGGGAGATTTGTGTTGACACAGATCTGTCAACAGGGGTTCACACTTTGTCGAAACCTCTCTTTGATGTGACTCCCTAAACACTGGCCTGGATAGGTTTTACCCTACCCAGCAACACCTGCGAAGCAGATGTAGTCTCACCCAAGATGCTTGAGGGAGGGCTACAGGAACCGCGTTTCTGCAGTAAAGAGGACTTGTGCACTTATTTTCTCTTGGTCACAATGTTAATCAGAGATCCAGGCGAGGGTTTTAACATCAATCATTCATATTTAATCGCATCAGATCACATGATATTATTCATTCCGCAAAGAGATCGACAAGTATGGAGTCATTTATCATGCAAAGGCATCGCATCATTCATAAACATAAATCATATCACAACATTTAGTCATTCAGATCAGATCATTGAAATCATAAAAACAACAAACATAAGATCATAGACACAGAGTTTCCAACATCATCCTCCCATGTCATATTACTTGCGTAGGTAAAAACATGTTTCCAACATACATCTTCAAGTTGATAACCTCATACTGAAACAATAGGTACAAACATGTCAAACAGATAATCTATGACAAAATATCAGATATGGTTCGCAAAAGGATCTCCAAAACGATGATCTCTTATTACCATGATAATCTTATGATATTTTCCTACTACATTCCTAACTTTATATATGTTGACTAAATTGTCATTGATGCCAATAGGTGTGTGTTAATGTGTCTACGTGCCCCTTAAGGAGCCTCTGTGGTTTGAGTAAGTGTCAGCGTCAAAGGAGACCTTTTGACTTTGTCCAAGCCCAAGTCTGAAGCCCTTGGAGCCCTTGGGACAATGCCAAAAGCCCTGAACTTCCTAGAGAGTGGTCAAGTGCCCCCAAGTTGGTTTAATCAAAATTTTAACAAGTTTAAATGATAAAGCCTATTTTATTTGTTAAAACCTTTAAAACATTAATAAAAATTTAAAATTAATATTAAAATAAAATATTAAAATTTTTAATAAATAAAACAATTTTAATATCAAATTAAGTTAAAATCCATCTTTGAAATCTAACCCCTAAAAACTAAAACATATTTTATAAATTTATTTTTATTAAAGAATTTTTCTTTCTCTTAAAAATATTTATCATAATAAAACAAAAGAGGGGGGTGTGACTTGACTTTGATTAATATAAAATTTAAAAAAAAAAGAAAAAAAAGGAAAGGGAAACAACCCCGTAACATTTTTTCCTACACGCTATCAATATAAAATTTCCTCAAAACAAGGCAATCTGGACTTAGAGAACCATATAAATAAACCTTCTTTTATCCAAAATGCCTAAGGTGCTGAGCGATGGATTGAAGCCGTGTTTTAATTTTTTGACGGAGACAATCTTTCAGAGCAAGAGTCCCAAGCTATATTGCAGCAGAGAATTATTATTTTTACCTTCTTTTATCTAAAATGCGTTGGTGCAGAGCTAAGGACTGAAGCCGTGATTTTGCAGCAGAGAATTTTTTTTTCTTCCTATTTGTTTTGAGCCAACAGCAAAGATAAACACCTGGGGATTTTGAAACAATACTATGACCCAGCATGAAGATCCAAATGAATGTGTGAAGAATTCGGTGGAATAAAATGAGCTTTGAATTTTCGGATTAATATACCACTGAGGCAGCGGCAAGCCATCCCAACAGCAGCATATCACACGTGTTAAAGATAAATGTTTTGTTCTATATTCGGGTTCTAACAGCAGCAATAAATCTCTGATTTTTATGCACTGTGGCAACCAAAGACTGTTTTGTTGGTGTGATTTGGTGTTAAGATTGTGCTCTGAAATTCACAACTCATGAGGAATTTCGGTGGTTAGGAGTGAACAGTAGCAGTTGTAAGAAGAGGATCTGAACATGACAGCAGCAATAGGCTAACGTTGAACTGAGGAAGAAATTTGGTGAAGCTAACAACAATAATTTTTGTCTCTTTTTGAAGTTTTTACAGTGTGACCAACAGACTGAGATTTTTGTTTATTTCTTTGCTTCACCATACTCACGGTGATGTAGAAGTCTCTCAGTGAAGACTGTGTTGTAGCAGCAATCAAGAAGTAGCCCTACAGGGATACTTCTCAGCAGTCGAGTCCTGTTGGATGCAAGAAAGGTAGCTAGCACTAAATATTGCTGCTACAGTTGTACTATTTATTGAAATACTCTAGATCAGCTTGGTGAATAAATCTTCACTCAGTGAGAGCTTATGTTATGCTGCTGCTACTACAACTATAAGTTACAGGCATTGATGGACAGATCTTAATAATTGGCATGTGCAAATTCTTTTGAAAACTATATCAGGCTTTGATGATGGAAGCAGTAGAGGAAGGTGCCATAGCTGGAGCACGGTTTGAGCAGCAGTAGTTGAAGTTAGAACTGAGGATGAAATGAGAGGACTTGCTGGACAGTGTTTTGTTTTGAAGAGTGAAAAATCAGTCCTGAGTTTTTCCATCTTTGCATAGACCCGAGTTCTTTAACATCTGTCTTTTGGCTGCCTTCATTACTTGGGATCCTCTGCATTAACAAGGTATGTGTGCAAGTATTTGAAGAGTACAAGTATATATATATATATATATGTGTGTGTGTGTGTGTGTGTGTGTGTACAGTTTATCAGTGAAAGGTGTGAACAGTATTGTGTTTATATGAGTGTACAATAAAATGTACAAGTGAATATATACAGGAATGAGTAAACTGTGTGTGTACTAGTGTGTGAGCAGCATGTGTAAACAAAGTAAATGTGGTGTGTACAGTAGTTTGTTTTTGTGATGATACTCTTCCATGCTATGATGATCTCTCTACTATGCATAGTCTGCTATGCACTCTGATTTGATGATACATGCTTTGATAATGATGACATGATGCATGCTATGGTGTGATGACATTCTTCTATGCACCATGATGTGTGCTTCTTACATGCACATTACATGTTGATGATGATGGTGGGTATTTGATGATGATGATAGTACATACCCTATGACTTTGATGTATAACCTATGATGATGTTCAGCAATAGCAAAGCAGAAATACTTCAGTGATTGTGGATGACAGTCATCGGTGTGCACTAGCAGATTCAGAGATTGGTACATGACAGATCTACAGGTTGTACAGTATGGTACAGAGTGTGTCAGCATCAGTGATAAGGCTGAATTGGCAGTAAACAATGAACAGAGGTTATCAGCAGCAAGAATTTCTTCACATAGAATAGATCTACTGAAGGGACAAGCGAGTAACCAACATTATTGATGAGCAGCTTGATTAGCATGACTGTGATGACATGAGCAGAAAAATGATGTGACAGTATTGACTACAAATAATATTTGACAGTGATCAGAGTGCAGATGATATCAGCAGAGAGTACAGGGTTTTGTATTTGATAGGTCCACAGGTTCGTCAATATTCTTCTTATCAGGGTGGCAGGACGGGGCAAGGAAAGGAGGTCGTAGCCTCCTTTCGGTGGAAGCCGAAAAACTAGGGAGTGGTAGCTTCCTTCAGGTCGCAGCCTGTAAAACAGGGGGTCGTAGCCTCCTTTCAGTTGAAGCTGAAAAATTGAAGTCTATATAATAAGACAGTTGTTCTTTTCATCAAGTTATTTCTGGACAACTATTATTAAAAAGGCTTCTGTGGTTTTACACCTAGAACTTGGGTTTCCACGTTAAAAATTGTTGTGTACTGTGCATCTTGCTGTCTTGATACATACTGATGATGTGCTGTGATTGGTGATCAGCAACCTGCTTTTGATTAAAGTTTTTAATTGTACAAATACTGATTCACCCCCCTCTCAGTATTTCAACAATTGGTATCAAAGCAGGTTCCTTCAGAACAGACTAACCACTGGAAGGTAATCATGGGGAAATTTGCTAAACAAAGCAAATCTGGAACACCCTTGTTTGATGGAAGCAACTATGCATTCTGGAGTATAAGAATGCGGGCCTTCATATAAGCTCAAGGAATCGAAATATGGCAGAGTATCGAGAATGGGTACAAAGTACCAAGGACCGTGCCAACTGATGCAGGTGAGCTAGCTCAATACACCAACAACTCAAAGGCCAGAAATCATCTTCTAAGTGCCATAGACGAATAGGTATTCAACAAAGTGATGAACTGTCCCTCTACAAAAGAAATGTGGGACAAACTCCAAACCACATATGAAGGAGACCACAAAGTCAAAGAAGCCAAACTTCAAACTTACAGGGGACAATTTGAACATCTAAGAATGAATGAAGATGAAGACATAGCAGCCTATATTCTTCGGGTTGATCAGCTCGTGAATACCATCAGAGGATTAGGAGAAGAGGTTGAGGAGACTATAGTTGTTCGGAAAATTCTAAGAACTCTTCCCATAAGGTTCAACCCCAAGATCTCTGCTTTAGAAGAAAGAACAGATCTAGATACTATGACAGTGGATCAGCTGCATGGAACGTTAGTAGCTTACAAAATGAGAATTGAAGATGAAGATACATCAAGAAAGGAAGCAGCATTCAAGGTCTCCTCCAAACAAGCCGGGAAGAACAAATCAATGAAGACAAAACGACAAGTGATGAATATGATGATGAAGAAATAGCCAACTTTGTTCGGAAATTGAAGAGAGGCACTGGAAAATATAGAGGTAAGTTACCTCTTAAATGTTTTTCATGCGGAAAGATAGGTCATTTTGCTTCTAAATGTCCTTATGCAAAGAACTCAGATGGTGAAGAGGATGATAGTTTTAAACCCTACAAGAAGTACAATAATTACAAGAATAAGAACAGAAGAAAATTTGCAAAGAAGAAAAGTCTCTACACAAAAAGAGACAATAACTCATCCAGTGGTGACTAAGATAGTGATAGTGATTCTGATGATAACGATGAACCAGACAAGGTACTCTTTATGGAAATAAGCTCGGATAAGGATCATAATAGTAAGGAAGAATCCGAAGATGAAGGAGAGGTAGATCTTGAGGCTGAACTTGTAAGCGCCTTGAAAGAATTGAAGAAAGTCAGAAAAGAAAATAGATTGCTTAAGGAAGAGGAACAACCATTTGAACAAATCATTGTTGACTTGAAGACCAAACTAGAAGAAGCCAAACGAGTTGAAGACTCTCTCACTGAACAACTAATGATAAATATAAGAGAAAAGGAGAACTGTGAGGCTGAGATAGTATCTCTGAAGAACAAGCTGCAGATGAAAGATATCGCAAAGGGTTATGACAACAGTTCCAAGGTTCTAGAACAAATCATTAGCAATC
>LPNX010861087.1:0-43427 GCA_001517045.1 Pseudotsuga menziesii | reverse complement strand
ACATGTGGAAGATTTGGACACAAAGCTGTAAACTGTTTTCAAAGAAGAAACTTTGAGACAAGGAATAACCTTGCAAGCCTTAGACGACCACAGTACAACAGCCGATTTGATCCCTTGAGATCAGAAATAGAATGTTACAAGTGTAACAACTTTGGTCATATAGCCAGAAATTGCAGAACAAGGATACCAACAGTAAAAAATGAGGACTTGCCCAACAAGGTGTGGGTTAAACACAATAACAACAACTATGAATGTGGTATTGCTCTTCAAGCCCAGAATCACAGCTCTGGAAAATGGTATGTTGATAGTGGTTGCTCCAAGCATATGACAGGTGACAAAGATGCTTTCGTCAATATTGAAAAAGATAAAGGATCTGTATCATTTGGAAATAACAATTCAGCAAGAGTATTGGGAAAGGGCATAGTAAAGTTCGGAAGTAAAAATTCCTTGGCTGAAAATGTCTTGCTTGTAGATAACATGAAACATAATTTGCTAAGCATCAGTCAGATGTGTGATCAAGGTCATGAACTCATATTCAACTCAAAAGGATGTAAAATAAGAAAGCAAGGATCAAGGAAGTTAGTAGCCACAGCCACTAGGACTCCAAACAATATATATGTGTTAGATGAGATTGAGTCTGAAAAATGTCACTTGGGAAAAGAAGATGAAAGCTAGCTTTGGCACAAAAGAATGGGGCATATACATTTTGACAATTTGGTCAAAATCTACAAAAACCAAGCAGTTTGAAATATGCCAGAAGTCACAAAACCTGCTAACTATGTATGTGAACAATGTCAACATGGAAAACAAACAAGAGTACAGTTTAAGACGAAAGAACATTCTTCTACAAAACCTTTGGAGCTTGTTCACACTGACCTATGTGGACCAACCAAAAGCAAAGGATTGAATGGTGAAAAATACTTCATGCTACTTATTGATGACTATACCAGGATGACATGGGTATGTCTTCTCAATAGGAAATCAGAAGCATTTGGATGTTTCAAAACGTTCAAGGAACTGGTCGAGAATGAAACAGGGTCACGAATCAAGTGTCTTAGATCTGAAAACGGTGGAGAATTCACTTCTGATGAATTTAACAAGTACTGTGAAGAGCATGGCATAAAGAGACAATTTTCAGTAGCCAGAACACCTCAGCAAAGTGGAGTTGCTGAAAGAAAGAATAGATCAGTTATGGAGATGGCTCGAACCATGTTGAATGAATCCAAGTTAAATGACAAATTTTGGGGAC
Source organism: Pseudotsuga menziesii (assembly GCA_001517045.1). NCBI lineage: Eukaryota > Viridiplantae > Streptophyta > Pinopsida > Pinales > Pinaceae > Pseudotsuga > Pseudotsuga menziesii. The sequence goes on along the minus strand of LPNX010861087.1, from coordinate 42,178 downwards.
ATGCAGTTCATACAGCAGTACACATCTTAAACAAAAGATTACTCAGAAACAAAAATGATAAAACTCCCTATGAGCTATGGACCGGAAGAGCAGCAAGTCTACAACACTTCAGAATCTTTGGAAGCAAGTGTTACATTAAAAGAGATGATAAGAAGATTGGAAAATTTGACTCTCGAGTAGATGAGGGCATATTTGTTGGATATTCATCCAAGAGGAAAGCTTACAAATGCTACAATCTAAGATTAGACAAAGTGATTGAAAGCATTAACATGAAGATAGTTGAAGGAATACCAACATCATCCAGAGAAGACTCAGAAGAATCAGTCGATGAAGAAGAGAAAGGTTCCAAGAAAATTAAAATGGAAGAACAACCCGATGAGGATGAAGAGCAACTTAAGGAAGATGAAGAACTGAATCAACCAACTGTTGAACAAGAAGAACAAAAAGATCATCCATCACCTAAGAATTGGTACCAGAAGAATCATCCATAAAATCAGATTATTGGTGATAAGGATGTCAGAATAGGAACCAGAAGAAGACAATCCGGAATAAATGAGCAAGTACACTTCTCTCCTTTGTCTACAACTGAACCTGGAACTTTTGCAGAGGCCAGTAAAGATGAACAATGGGTTAAAGCTATGGAAGAAGAACTAGATCAAATCAAGAAGAATGAAACTTGGGAACTTGTTCCAAGACCACATAACAAAAATGTTATTGGCACAAAATGGGTTTTCAGAAACAAATTGAATGAAGATGGACAGGTAATCAGAAATAAGGCTCGATTGGTGTGTAAGGGTTATGCTCAGATCGAAGGAATAGAATTTGAAGAAACATATGCACCAATTGCCAGAATGGAAGCTATCAGAATGATACTAGCCTACACTTTCTCCAAAGACATCAAAGTATATCAGATGGATATAAAATCAACCTTTCTAAATGGGGAATTGGAGGAAGAAGTCTATACCGAACAACTAGAAGGATTTCAGCTTTCAGAAAACAAGGACTATGTTTGCAGACTAAAAAGTGTCCTATATGGACTAAAACAAGCTCCAAGAGCTTGGTACTCTAGATTGGACAGGTACTTACTACAACAAAAATTTAAGAGGGGGAGTGCAGATAGCAATTTGTACATCAAACAAGACAATGATAGCATACTCATCATTGAAGTTTATGTTGATGATATCATATTTGGAAGTGATGATGATTCACTGAGTCAACAATTTGCTAAAGACATGCAAAAAGAGTTTGAAATGTCATTACTCGGTGAATTGACCTTCTTCTTGGGACTCCAGATATCTCAAAGGATAGAAGGCATTTTTATCATCCAGACAAAATACATTAAGGAGATGTTGAAGAAATTCCAGATGGAAGACTGTAAACCTGTGAGTACCCCTATGATCACCGGTTGTAAGCTAAGCAAAGATGATGAATCTAAGGAAGTTGATCAAAGGCTCTATAGGTCAATGATTGGTAGTTTACTATATGCAACTGCCTCCAGACCAGATGTGATGCAAGCCATTGGTCAAGTTGCAAGATTTCAAGCTGCCTCAAAAGAAAATCATATTATAGCAGTTAAAAGGATCTTTAGGTATCTTAAAGGAACTGTGGATTTTGGACTTTGGTATCCAAAAGGGAATGATCTGACATTGATAGCATATTCAGACGCAGACTGGGCAGGATGTGTTGACGATAGAAAAAGCACTAGTGGAACAGCTTTCTTTTTAGGTGGTTGTCTGGTATCTTGGTCAAGCAAGAAGCAGTCTTCAGTGTCCTTATCTACCGCAGAAGCAGAATATATAGCAACAGCAGCTTGTTGTACTCAAATTCTTTGGATGAAGCAAACCCTGCAAGACATACATGTGAAATGTAATGAACCGATTCCTATTCTATGCGACAATATGAGTGACATTAGTATCTCCAAGAATCTAGTTATGCATTCCAAGACCAAGCACATTCCAATCAAATTTCACTTTCTTCGGGAACAGGTCACAGAAAAGAATATCAAGTTGGAATATGTTGGGACAAAAGAACAGGTTGTAGATGTTTTTACTAAGCCTCTCCCAAGAGAGACTTTTGAGTACCTCAGAGAAAAATTGGGAGTCATACTATCTCCTAATTGAATTCATCTATCTATATTACATTATGACAAGAAGAGCTTGGCAGAAGTACCCTTTTCCATTGATGCCAAAGGGGGAGAAAAAGAATAACAGGGTAGGTAAAAGAAGCTTGATCTAAGGGGGAGTTGTGTGGTCAAAGGAAGCTCATTCGAAGGGGGAGCTTTGGAGTTGTCATCAATGACAAAGGGGGAGATTGTTGACTAAATTGTCATTGATGCCAACAGGTGTGTGTTAATGTGTCTAGGTGCCCCTTAAGGAGCCTCTTTGGTTTGAGTAAGTGTCAGCGTTAAAGGAGACCTTTTGACTTTGTCTAAGCCCAAGTCTGAAGCCCTTGGAGCCCTTGGGACAATGCCAAAAGCCCTGAACTTCCTAGAGAGTGGGCAAGTGCCCCCAAGTTGGTTTAATCAAAATTTTAACAAGTTTAAATGATAAAACCTATTTTATTTGTTAAAACCTTAAAAACATTAATAAAAATTTAAAATTAATATTAAAATAAAATATTAATTTTTTTAATAAATAAAACAATTTTAATATCAAATTAATTTAAAATCCATCTTTGAAATCTAACCCCTAAAAACTAAAACATATTTTATAAATTTATTTTTATTAAAGAATTTTTCTTTCTCTTAAAAATATTTATCATAATAAAACAAAAGAGGGGGGTGTGACTTGACTTTGATTAATATAAAATAAAATAAAAAAGAAAAAAAAGGAAAGGGAAACAACCCCGTAACATTTTTTTCCTACACACTATCAATATAAAATTTCCTCAAAACAAGGCGATCTGGACTTAGAGAACCATATAAATAAACCTTCTTTTATCCAAAATGCCTAAGGTGCTGAGCGATGGACTGAAGCCGTGTTTTCATTTTTTGATGGAGACAATCTTTCAGAGCAAGAGTCCCGAGCTATATTGCAACAAAGAAATTTTTTTTTACCTTCTTTTATCTAAAATGCGTTGGTGCAGAGCTAAGGACTGAAGCCGTGATTTTGCAGCAGAGAATTTTTTTTTTCTTCCTATCTGTTTTGAGCCAACAGCAAAGATAAACACCTGGGGATTTTGAAACAAGACTATGACCCAGCACGAAGATCCAAATGAATGTGTGAAGAATTCGGTGGAATAAAATGAGCTCTGAAATTTCGGATTAATATACCACTGAGGCAGCCGCAGGCCATCCCAACAGCAGCAGATCACACATGTTAAAGATAAATGTTTTGTTCTATATTCGGGTTCTAACAGCAGTAATACATCTCTGATTTTTATGCACTGTGGCAGCCAAAGACTGTTTTGTTGGTGTGATTTGGTGTTAAGATTGTGCTTTGAAATTCACAACTCACTAAGGAATTTTGGTGGTTAGGAGTGAACAGTAGCAGTTGTAAGAAGAGGATCTGAACATGACAGCAGCAGTAGGCTAACGTTGAACTGAGGAAGAAATTTGGTGAAGCTAACAACAATAATTTTTGTCTCTTTTTGAAGTTTTTACAGTGTGACCAACAGACTGAGATTTTTGTTTATTTCTTTTCTTCACCATACTCACGGTGATGTAGAAGTCTCTCAGTGAAGACTGTGTTGTAGCAGCAATCAAGAAGCAGCCCTACAGGGATTCTTCTCAGCAGTCGAGTCATGTTGGATGCAAGAAAGGAAGCTAGCACTAAATATTGCTGCTACAGTTGTACTATTTATTGAACTACTCCATATCAGCTTGGTGAAGAAATCTTCACTTAGTGAGAGCTTATGTTATGCTGCTGCTACTACAACTATAAGTTACAGGCATTGATGGACAGATCTTAATAATTGGCATGTGCAAATTCTTTTGAAAACTATATCAGGCTTTGATGACGGAAGCAGCAGAGGAAGGTGCCATAGCTGGAGCACGGTTTGAGCAACAGTAGTTGAAGTTAGAACTGAGGATGAAATGAGAGGACTTGCTGGACAGTGTTTTGTTTTGAAGAGTGAAAAATCAGTCCTGAGTTTTTCCATCTTTGCACAGACCCGAGTTCTTTAACATCTATCTTTTGGCTGCCTTCGTTACTTGGGATCCTCTGCATTAACAAGGTATGTGTGCAAGTATTTGAAGAGTACAAGTATATATATATATATATATATATATGTGTGTGTGTGTACAGTTTATTAGTCAAAGGTGTGAATAGTATTGTGTTTATATGAGTGTACAATAAAATGTACAAGTGAATATATACAGGAATGAGTAAACCGTGTGTGTACTAGTGTGTGAGCAGCATGTGTAAACAAAGTGAATGTGGTGTGTAGAATAGTTTGTTTTTGTGATGATACTCTTCCATGCTATGATGAACTCTCTACTATGCACAGTTTGCTATGCACTCTGATTTGATGATACATGCTTTGATAATGATGACATGATGCATGCTATGGTGTGATGACATTCTCCTATGCACCATGATGTGTGCTTCTTACATGCACATTACATGTTGATGATGATGGTGGGTATTTGATGATGATGATAGTACATACCCTATGACTTTGATGTATAACCTATGATGATGTTCAGCAATAGCAAAGCAGAAATACTTCAGTGATTGTGGATGACAGTGAACGGTGTGCACTAGCAGATTCAGAGATTGGTACGTGACAAATCTACAGGTTGTGCAGTATGGTACAGAGTGTGTCAGCATCAGTGATAAGGCTGACTTGGTAGTAAACAATGAACAGAGGTTATCAGCAGTAAGAATTTCTTCACATAGAATAGATCTACTAAAGGGATAAGCAAGTAACCAGCAGTATTGATGAGCAACTTGATCAGCATGACCGTGATGACATGAGCAGAAAAATGATGTGACAGTATTGACTACAGAGAATATTTGACAATGATCAGAGTGCAGATGATATCAGCAAAGAGTACAGGGTTTTGTATTTGACAGGTCCACAGGTTCGGCAATATTCTTCTTATCAGGGTGGTAGGACGAGGCAAGGAAAGGAGGTCATAGCCTCCTTCCGGTGGAAGCCGAAAAACTAGGGAGTGGTAGCTTCCTTCAGGTCGCAGCCTGTAAAACAGGGGGTCGTAGCCTCCTTTCAGTTGAAGCTGAAAAATTGAAGTCTATATAATAAGGCAGTTGTTCTTTTCATCCAGTTATTTCTGGACAACTATTATTAAAAAGGCTTCCGTGGTTTTACCCCCAGAACTTGGGTTTCCACGTTAAAAACTGTTGTGTACTATGCATCTTGCTGTCTTGATACATACCGATGATGTGCTGTGATTGGTGATCAGCAACCTGCTTTTGATTAAAGTTTTTAATTGTACAAACACTGATTCACCCCCCTCTCAGTATTTCAACAATATATAGGCCCGCTCCTTTACAAAATTGTCCACATACAACCAACTACCTAACTAACTTGGACCAAAAAGTACAAAAATACACCCAAGCCAACTCTTCTCGAATTCTTCACCTTGCGCAGTCTTCCTCGATCTTCGCCGCTTATGCACCATGCGCACCCATATCGCTTGCCAACAATCTGATATATATTATTGGGACTAAAAATATTTATGTCTCCAAATACAATATGCATCCTAGGACTAAAGGAGGGGTTGTATGTCCTCAATGAGTCGAGGGGGTTTTAGGGTTTTTTTAAGTGTTCAAAAGTTTCAAATAAGGGTGGAAATTTGTATATGTCCTACATAAAAATAAGCATGTAGTGATATTTTTAGTCGTAAACTATTGTCTTTTCTTGCTATTCTTAGAGGAGAAAATGCCTCAAGGGAGGATTTGAAATACTACATATGACCTTGAATTAGAGGGGTTTAACCAATCCCTTTAAAAAAGTATCTCTAAAGAGGTTGATTTATGTTCATAACCTAGTTATCGCTTTGTTGTGAGAAATTATGACTGAAGATGTGATGGCGCTCCAATTGTCTATTTTATGGATAATTTTACATCTACATTTGATACTTTTTTCCCCTAAGCTAAGATCTTCACAATAAACATTCATGTTTTTTATGATCAATGAAGACATTATGACATATGCTTATCTAATTATATATGATTTTCTTAATTTTATTTGAAATGTGATATATGATTGATCTTGATTTTGATGGTTATTGTATGATATTCATCTTTGGGCTAATATAGTTTGCAAGCACTAGCATAGTCTCGGGATATTTCCCCTTCACCACCTTTAAGGCTGGCAATGCTTAGAAGCAAAAATAAAGACTAAAGTAATTCAATCTCTCGTTGATCTAAAGGATTTAGTGTGCCATCAAAACCACAAATTCATTACGCCATCAACCACAGATTCATTGGGCAATCAAAATTGTAGATTTTAGGATAGAATGGTGAAGAATGTTATACAAATCAAATTGCATAACTTGGATCTCATTTGAGGTGGCTTGACATGATTTTCTAGCTGAAATAAGATCTCCTCAAGGTATCCATGAATCAAAGATGTTCTAAATGCACAAGACAACCTCCAAAATAATAGGAAAATGATTTGCATGAGGAGTGGGCTCTCCAAAATTCGCCTTGGGGGGATCCAAGATCATTTTTGTAATTAAAGAGAGTCAGAGCTATCATGTGGAAGCTAGATGATTTAGATCTTAGTTTGTCATCCATTGGGAATGATGTAAATTCAAATTTCCTCTTAACATGGATTTTTCAACTTGAATTTATTAATGTAGCTTGTATTTTTCTTTGAGAGATTCATTCCATCGCTTACTTTGGGGTTTGGTCCCACTCTGAAACTACAATGGAGGTTGAATCCCTTCTACATATAGATTACATGGACGATAATTTTTTTTCCTTTAAATATATATAGTATTATTTCAGCATTACCCTCCCATCACTTGTCGTTTATTTCCTTTAATTTTAATTTCATTATGTTCATGCATTCTTCTCAAAACTTTTTATTTACAATTTCCATCACTTTGAAGTACAAACAATGGATCTAACAGAATTGTCGATGTTGTAAGGATAGGGAGATCTAGTAGCAACTTAAGGATTATAGATTCATTGGTGGAATGGATATTGTCACGGGAGATGGGAGTGAAAGTCATGAACCCAAGTGTATGAATAGCCAATTGGAATGAGCTATCAAAGTTGAGCGTTTGTGCATTACCATTTCTTTATTTCATATATTTCAATTCTATGATTTACCATGTAATATGTGGTACTTGAAGCATGTTTGATGAGGAACGTATGATTACCAATGCTTATAAGGATTGGTTGTGTTAATAACATCCTTTAGAATCTCATTCAATCAATAATTTCACTCACTTTGGCATTCCATCACAAGTGATCGAAGACCTCCGGTTGCCCTTGAGCTGAACAAGGTTCGCTCACACATACAATTTTTCTACAATATATGGAAAATTAAATAATCCATGATATTTAGAACGTAATATATAAAATATGAATATTGAATAAGATACGAATATGATTTTTACAATACAATGGGGACCCAATTAAATAGGTCTACTTGTGTCTTTTCACATCAAAGGGCATGTCTTTTAGATAAATTAGATAATTAATCATTTCTAATTATTAGTTATCCTTTTATTATTTTATTATTATTTAGTATTTAGTATTTATATTATTTTATTTATTACATTGACATTGCTTATTTGCACTCGGAATAATTTATTGTTTCCTCCTTTTATTTTTATTTTTTAGATTAGTTTGAAACTCTTTTTTTTTGTCAAAGGCTTGCATTAAAAATAATGGCTAAGGGCCAAGTTTCAAAGAAGCTCCAAGAAGGGTTTGTGTCCAAAGGTTGAAACTTGGACAAGGTCCTAGATTATGGCCAAAAACCAAGTTCCAGAGAAGCTCCGAAAAGGGTTTGTGGCCAAATGCCAGAATCAATCCCAAGAAGGGGCTATGATACCACCTGAGTCGAACAAGGTTCTCTCGCACATAAAACTCATCTAAAATATATGGAATATTAAATAATCCATAATATTTAGAACATAATGTATAAAATATGAATATTGAATAAGATACAGATATGACTTTTACAATACAATGGGGACCCAATTAAATAGGTTTACTTGTGTCTTTTGACATGAAAGGGCGTGTCTTTTAGTTAAATTAGATAATTAATCATTTCTAATTATTAGTTATCTTTTTATTATTTTTATTATTATTTAGTATTTAGTATTTGTATATTGTTTTATTTGTTACAACTATTTCACACTGTCAAAGAAGTTATACTGAAGATAATGGGCCCAATGGTGTGAAGGATTGAGAAAATGATGGCCAAAGTTGGGCCTTTACCTTAGTAGCATATATTGGATTTAGATAATTGCATACATTCATAGTATACCTCTAATATACATCTAATCAATTTTAAATTTTCATATGCTAAGCTAGATCATTAGTATTTCATTTCGATTTCATAACAAAAGCATATAAACAAGATCATTGAAAGATAGACAAGCACAACCATACAAAAAAGAACACAAAGATTTATCCTGGGAAAACCCTAAAGGGAAAAACCCAACAAAAGCTTCCTCAATATAGATGCCCCAAAAGATAAAAGATAAAACCAACAAGGAGATCAAATCCTGATCCTCCTCCTTCTCCAGATACTTCTCTCTCTTCTCCACTAATGCGCTATATAAGTGAGAGTGTGTGTTCCAAATGAGGAGCACTACACCTCTATTTATATTCATCTGTTCACTTAAGTTAACTCATCTGTCATGTAGGCTCGAGTTAATCATGTAGGCTAGAGTTACACATGTAGGCTCAAGTAACCACATTGGGGTGCTAATGACCCACCTTTACAATTAGAGGGGACTGCCTCATGACTCTTATTAGTTCTTCCGATTAGGAGCATCGGGGTACAAAGTAATACAAGTGGTTCTCCCGGTAGGACCATCGGGGACCACAAAGAAATACATATAGAATATTCTTCGAAGTTACAATATTTCAACACTCCCCCTTAACGAGAAGGGTATTCTATAACAACATCAACAACAACAATAATAGGAGAGAGAGATAGAGGAGATCATCAACATCATCAGGGTGATACATCTATAAATCATTGGAAGCTTTTCAACATCATGTAGTCTTCATCTTCAATCTTTAGTCTTTAGCATCATCAGTACTTTGACCGCTTCGATCAACAACATCTTCAGCATCTTGAGTCTTCAATCAACAGCAACATCTTCAGCACTTTGACCTTTCGATCAGCAACATCTTCAGCACTTTGACCTTTTGATCAACAACATCATCTTCAACACTTTAACCTTTTGATTAGAAACAACATCATCATCATACTCTGATCTTTCGATCAGAAACATCATCATGAAAACATCATCAAAACATCAACATCATCATCATCAAAATATCATCATCATCATACTCTGATCTTTCAATTAGAATCATCATTATCATCAACCTCTGATCTTTAGATCAGAAACATCATCAACCGAACATCATCATACTCTAATATCAACTTATCATCATATTCTGATCTGTCATCATCATCATACGGCATCATCATCATCACATTCTGATCTTTCAATCATAAACATCATCATCATCATCGCATTCTGATCATTCGATCAGAAAACATCATCATCATCAGCAACTTCTGATCTTTCGATTAGAAAACATCATCATCATCATATTCTGATCTTTCGATCAGAGAACATCATCATCAGCAACTTCTAATCTTTCGATCAGAGAACATCATCATCAGCAACTTCTAATCTTTCGATCAGAGAAACATCATCATCATCATATTCTGATCTTTCGATCAGAGAACATCATCATCGTTAGCAACAACATCATCATTATATTCTAATCTTTCAATCAGAGAACATCATCATCATCAGCAACTTCTGATCTTTCGATCAGAGAAACATCATCATCATCATATTCTGATCTTTCGATCAAAGAATATCATCATCATCAGCAATAGCATAATCATCATATTCTGATCTTTTAATCATAGAACATCATCATCATCAACAACTTTTGATCTTTCGATCAGAGAACATCATCATCATCAGCAACATCTGATCTTTCAATCAGAAACATCATCATCATCATCACACTCTGATCTTTCAATCAGAAACATCATCATCATCGTCACACTCTGATCTTTCGATCAGGAAACATCATCATCATCAGCAGCAGCCCATAGTACAAAGACAAAGAAATCTTTGGATCTCTTTTGGACTCAAAATCCAAGGATGATACAATCCTATCACATTCTCGACAACTGAGGTCACCGGATCCGTTCTGAATTGAGGTTCAAGGATGATGTAATCCTGCCACATTCTCAATGACCAAAGTTACACCAGATCTGGTCTGAACCGAAGTTCAAGGATGATACAATCCTGCCACATTCTCGATGACCGAAGTTACACCGGATCCATTCTGAATCGAAGTTCAAGGATGATACAATCCTGCCACATTCTCGATGACCGAAGTTACACTGGATCCATTTTGAACCGAAGTTCAAGGATGATACAATCTTGCCACATTCTCAATGACCGAAGTTACACCGGATCCGTTCTGAACCGAAGTTCAAGGATGATACAATCCTGCCACATTCTCGATGACCGAAGTTACACCGGATCCGTTCTGAACCGAAGTTCAAGGATGATACAATCCTGCCACATTCTCGATGACCGAAGTTACACCGGATCTGTTCTGAACCGAAGTTCAAGGATGATACAATCCAGCCACATTCTCGATGATGGAAGTTACACCGGATCCATTCTGAACTGAAGTTCAAGGATGATACAATCCAACCACATTCTCGATGACCGAAGTTACACCGGATCCATTCTGAACCAAAGTTCAAGGATGATACAATCCTGCCACATTCTCGATGACCGAAGTTACACCGGATCCGTTCTGAACCGAAGTTCAAGGATGATACAATCCTACCACATTCTCGATGACCAAAGTTACACCGGATCCGTTCTGAACCGAAGTTCAAGGATGATACAATCCTACCACATTCTCGATGACCGACGTCATCGGATCACTTCTGGACATATGTCCCAGGATGATACAATCCCTCTTCCTTCTCAAAGACTGAGGTCTCTGGATCACTTTAGGGCAAGTTCCCAGGGATGATACAATCCCACCACATTCTCGAGGACCGAAGTCATCGGATCTATTTTGGACATATGTCCCGGGATGATACAATCCCTCTTCATTCTCGAGGACCGAGGTCATCGGATCACTTTAGGGAAAGTGCCCAGGGATGATACAATCCCACTGTAGCATCACTATTCCCCCTTTCGGGGAAGGTCTTTTCGAACCACACCAAGCTTGTCTTGAAAGTGTTAGAACTTTACTCGGGACAAAGGTTTCGTCAACACATCATTATCTAAACCATCATCATCTACATCTTCAGTATGTGGATACTGAACTATCACCATCTGTATCTCCAGTATGTGAATACTGAAAGCATCATCACCTCTATATTCAGTATAGAAATACGAAATCACCATCATCTGAATATACAATATGTAAATACTGAAACATCATCTATATATTCAGTATGTGAATACTAAAATCATCATCATCTATATCTTTAGTACAGGAATACTGAAATCATCATCATCTATATCTTCAGTATGGGAATACTGAAACATCATCATCTCTATATTCAATACAGAAATACTAAATCACCATCATCTGTATCTATCTTCAGGTCAAAGGGACCTGATATCAGCTTCCGAAGCCATATGGCTTCACAACTTAGCAGAGCAATCTGCTATGTATTCTACTTCAGCCGTGCTAAGAGAAACACTGGACTATTTCTTGCTAAACCATGAACTCATAACAGACCCAAAAGCATCTACCTGATGTGCTTTTCCTGTCTGAGATACTTCCAGCTCAATCTGCATCTGTATAGCCATACAATCTGTAGTCATGGCTTCCATCATAGTATAGACCAAAGTCTATAGTCCCTTTCAGATATCTCATCACATGTTTTGCAGCTACTAGGTGAACCCATCTTGGTAGAACAAGATATTGACTTAAGGTGTTCACAGCAAAACAAATGTCTAGTCTAGTATTTGTTAAGTACATCAATGACCCAATGATCTATCTGTAATGAGTCACATCCACTAACTCTGATGAGTCATCGGCTAACGACTTCAGGTTGGAGTCCATGGGTGTGGCCATGGCTTTGCATTCCAACATATTGAATCTCTTCAATATCTCTAGCACATACTTTCCCTGGTTGAGAAACATTCGTTCTGAACTTTGCCATACTTCCAAACCTAGGAAATAATGCATTAACCCAAGGTATTTCATCTCAAATACTTCTGCTAGTTTCTTCTTGCTTTCCATGATCTGTTTCTCATTCTGTGTCAAGAATAAGTCATCCACATATAATAACAGGATGACAGGTTCATCTTCTACAACCTTGTAGTAAAGGTTAGGATCGACTTTACTCTTGGCAAAGCCCATGCTCGTCAGGATACTATCTATTCTTCCATACCAAACTCTGGGAGCTTTCTTCAGGCCATAGAGGGCCTTCTTCAACTTGCATATGTGAGTCCATCTGTCTTCAACTTCAAATCCTTGTGACTATTCGATGTAAAACTCTTCCTCAATCATTCCATTAAGGAAGGCTTGTATTTACTTCATCATGGAAGAAACTAACATGATAGTTCTGAAGGAAGTGTACCTTACTTCCTGGAGTAAGTGTCTCTTCAGAATTAATTCCCTCTTTTTGATAGAAACCTCTAGCCACAAGTCTTTCCTTACTTCTATCAGCAACTTATTTTATCTTGCAAATCCATTTGGAAGATACCACATCCTTGCTTTCTGGTTTGAGTACTATATCCCAAACATAATTCTAGTATTCTTTCATCATAACATCTTCCATGAGTTCATCTTTTCAGGTCATCAACATATCCTAGTCTTCTGCATTCAACCTTGAATTTTGGAACCCACTTTACTCTTGGTAAAGTCTCGATCCATCACGAAGCTATCCATCATGTCATACCATGTCAAACTCAGATATCTTCTGTAGTCACTCCCCCTGAAGTGGAGTATCATCTTTCCCTCTCCATTATGTATAGGTGGTTCTATGCTTGATATATACTGGTTAATAGAGTATGTCATGGAGGCAAATCACGAACCTTGCTTTATACACTTGTTCTTGTAGATCCATATGGAATATACTACGTACTTCCCTTTATGTCTCGAAATCATATCATATACATCATTCCTCATGATCAATTGTTATTCTTTGATCATAGCATTCTTTTCTTCATCTTGAGTTATCTCTTGTACCCATGGTGGTCTTCGTCCTTCGAGGTGGATCTACCGATCTCTGAAGCTTTTTCTTCCGTCATGGTGTCTCTGACCCTGGGAGCTTCAGATTTTATTGGAGTGAATCTTGAATTTGTTATCACTTGTTCTTCGGAACAAGTCTCATCCTTCTTGTAGGAGGTTGTACAAGACCTTTCCTACAATTCAAATGCACCAGTTGCATGGTTAGAACTATTTCATAAAACATATGCATAGCGACAAATTACTATGCATCATGCAACTGTTTAGCCAATGCAAAATTCATCCATATCTCACAAAAAATTTCTAGATGCCTTCCATCTCTATCATGACATTATTGAGATTTTGCACTAATCCAATATGTTAGCAAGGAGGCTTCATTCTAGATAAGTAGCAATGGAGAGTTGTATAGCACCATGAGCTACTTACCCATCACATGCATATTAGTAGTATACAGTCATTAATGCAAACAATCTATCATGCATAACACATCAACTGAATATAATCAAATGTATAACAAAACGATATCATGAAATGACAATTGAATACTTATCTTTTATTTGTTTCATGGGTAGACTCCATCTTGATCATTCTGCTTTATCATCTTCTTCATTCATGAAATCATCATTTCTTATCCAAATGATAAGATGAATAAGAGGTTCTTCAAGAATTGAGTTCTTCATACTCCTCATCGCATGAGGGATCTTATTTGAATGGTGAGAGCTTGATCTTCAATTGCTCCCATCTTATTCTTCTCTTCTTATGAGTCGAGCTGAAAGTAATCAATTCCTTCTGGCATACATTCTTCGCATGAATGAATCCTACGATCCCGGGAGGCCATTCAAGGTGGCTATCACCACTTCTGCATTCTTCACTTCTTTTACCTCTTCAGTTTGTTTCTTAAGGTCATCTTCCGATGTATGTTCCTTCCTTCAATTAGCTTGGTCAAGGAATCAAACATCTCTTTCGGTGTCTTTATGGAAGACACTTGTGGTACAAGTTGATCCATGATTGAATCAACAATGATCTTCTTGGCCTTGACCAAGTTCTTCTGGTGTAAGGCTTTGAGCCTCATTTCCCTCTAGAACTAGAACCTCTCTACTCATGTAGGTGTCCAATTCATTTTCTTCAGAGAGATCAAATAATTCCATTCTTGGAAGTTGTCAACTTCATCAAGCTTATCATCAAGCTGATGTGATAGATCACTTTGAAATGAGAACCTCAAATGCAAATAGCAAAAGATTAGATCTTACCGATTTGAGGTGTCTGTCCTGCTTCTGGAGCTCCCTGATCTAGGGTTTGTCAAAGAAACCCTAATTTTCAAAAGTTAGAATCTTTCAGATTTGATTGGATAGAAAAATATATCTCTTCAAATGGAGCTGTCCAATGTACTCCTCTTCTGAAAATAGTAGAGGGAAGCTCCCGGAACAGGAAGCCCTCGTTTTCCAATTTCTTCTGCAGAAATGCCTGTCACTGATTCTGTGATATCTCCGAAATTACTACTCCTCTATGTCTGAAATTTTGAAATGAGGTAACCGCACATGTCCCTGATCCAAAACCACAGGTTTCATAAGAAATGGTGTCGCCAATTGGGATTTATGATCCTTTTCCCAAGGTGACCTGTTACAGGACTATTCAGAACAATGAAGTTGTATAGAATGCCACATGTCACTGTTTCATCTTCTGGTTCTAAAATTTGGACGATAGAAAGTAAAGTCAGTGCTCTTTTTGGAACATCTTTAGGAATTCCATTTGAACCTCTATATCCCAAGCTACAACAATTATCCCTAGGTGTCCGGTTTAGGGATGAATTCTGGAAGAGGCTAGAACCCTAACTTGGAGGGATCATATCTCCCAGAATATAGCGAATCTGAGGTTGAATTTTGGACACAGTGTAAATCAGGATTTTATCTTTGGTATTTGCAATTTTCAGCTCCCGATCCTTCTCCAATATTAGGATATAGTGAATGTACCAAAACGTAGCAGTTTTAGTATTTAGGGTTTTTCTAGCTCGGGGTCAAACTAGGGTTTGACTTTCCCGGAGTTTCACCCAACCAAATTTCTTGATCCAGGTTTCTAAACTTAGATTTTGATGAGGAGAAAAATCCTATGCTGTGCTCACTAAAAAATTCCTCTTCTGAAGAAAGCCCTAATTTTCTGCACCAAAATTGAAAAATGCTCGGAATCAAATTTCGCTTCTACAGAAAGATGCGCCCTTCAATGGAGAGTCAGTCTAGTCTTCTTTTGCTGATAGACTGTGGATAGAGACCCAAAAAGTAAGGATCCCTAGCTTTCGTAGCTGCACAATGTCTTCTTTCAGGGTGGCTTTGATACCATGTTAAATTTTCATATGCTAAGCTAAATCATTAGTATTTCATTTCGATTTCATAACAAAAGCATATAAACAGGATCACTGAAAGATAGACAAGCACAACCATACAAAAGAGAACACAAAGATTTATCCTAGGAAAACCCTAAAGGGAAAAACCCAGCAAAAGCTTCCTCAATATAGATGCCCCAAAAGATAAAAGATAAAACCAACAAGGAGATCAAAGCCTAATCCTCCTCCTTCTCCAGATACTTCTCTCTCTTCTCCACTAATGCGCCATATAAGTGAGAGTGTGTGTTCCAAATGAGGAGCACTACACCTCTATTTATATTCATCCGTTCACTTAAGTTAACTCATCTGTCATGTAGGCTCGAGTTAATAATGTAGGCTTGAGTTACACATGTAGGCTCAAGTAACCACACTGGGGTGCTAATGACCCACCTTTACAATTAGAGGGGACTGCCTCATGACTCTTATTAGTTCTTCTGATTAGGAGCATCGGGGTACAAAGTAATACAAGTGGTTCTCCTGGTAGGACCATCGAGGACCACAAAGAAATACATATAGAATATTCTTCGAAGTTACAATATTTCAACAATCAACCCCGGATGCGGGTGGCTCTTTGCTGACTAGACAACAAGGCATGATTGTCGGGGCATATAGCTTCCCCCCGACATCACCCCATCTGAATTTAATGTGCAGGATGGCATCCACTTCGAAGAACATGAACTCCAAACTCTCCGTGGAACGCGTCCCTCCTGTCGTCACCTTGTACTCCTCCTTCATCTGTGAAATCATTGTAGCCTTCATTTCTCCTTTGGATACACATTGTCGAGTTATTTTCAAGAGTTGCATGTTCCCCATCCCATTCTCCACCTACCCGCTTTTGTCTATCCCTATGAACTTTGGTCACCTTGCACTTTTGGAGGCAACTGGAAATCCCCACCGATATCGTCCTTCTGCTTTTAGTTCCCTTGCAGTCTCTTAGTTGTTGCTCCTCCTCACATTGCCTACAGATTGCACCATGTCATGCAGATAGCGGGCCACTCCCAGACGGGGTCATGCAGGCTGGGGCATATCCAATCAGTGAGCCACCAGCTTTAACACCCATGTTATTTCAGAAGGATATGAATTGGAAATCCCTGGTCCCCTCCACCTCTTGTTCGATGACTAGGAGGACAAACTCATAGGATCTCATACTGCAGCTAATAGGACCATTGAGCACAAGCGTAATTACTAGGTAGTGAAAAATATCCTTGTCCGTCTTCTCCTTCGCTCCACCACCCCCCAACTTCTTCCTTTGGCTCCCTCGGCTACTCCAGTTGTCACTCCCTCTGTTGACCCCCCAGCTGTGCCCATGGATATCGAGCAACCACCACCCCCTCCCCAAACAAAAATGGACAACACCAAGCATGGAAAAACCATCCCCATGGTGGAATACAGGAAAATTGAGCCTCTTCATGTTAAAGGAATTCCCTTCAGCAGCGACGAAGTCTTCAGCAACGAAGATGGGAGCCTGGGTAACAATGACGGTTCAGTCAACACAAATCCACTTGATTCCACAACGCAAATTAAACTAGGATGCAACTAGGCTTCAGCTTCGGGACACCAATTGAGGAGGAGCCTCACACAGAGCCATAGCCTAGTTTTGATGAATTATAAAGTTCTCTTTTTCATAGAGCTTCTGGGGGTTCAGAAACCCATGCTTATTACCATAGTGTTATATTAGGTTTATACTTGCAAACTCGATAAGTTCCATACTTCTATGATCTATTTTCCCTCTCATAGGGAGGATCTCTTAGATTGTAAAAGTCTGAATTCCCTTAAGAGCAGGCTAGTTTTTTTTTTGTTATTTTCTGCTTGCATAACAGACTCTCTGAATTTTACTTTTGACTATATCATTACTTTATTTCAATAGAATAGTTCTTGAATTTGCAATATATATATATCTAATCAAGTAAGACCTTGTGGTTTCACATATAGTCCATAGATTCTCTAAAATGTTATGCCTTACAAAAATGCAAGCATAATATGTTTTATGTAGGATACGAGGAAACTGTTCATGTGGGTTGATGGAATTCCATGTTGAAAACCTATCACCCATAATCCCTAACAATTCTAATAATTAACTCTAATAACCCCTACTATATATAGCAACTTTAAACTCTAAACCAATAAAACTCTTACAACCCCTAAACATAAACCTTGATAGTTCCCCTAACAACTATAACCCGAAACAATTCCAAATGTTAACTAAAAAACCTATGCTTCTTATAAACTCTATAATTCATATAATTTATACCCATATAACTTCTCACCCCTAAACACAGTCCTTCATCCCCATAACCCCTAAACATAATAATCTTTGATACCATTAGTAACCTCTACAATCCATAACCATAAACTCTCTCTACCCTATTTCTCCGGGTCCCACTGCACTTGTACATGTATGGCATGTGGGCCAATGGCGAATCTTATGACTTGCTGATACTTCATGACTACTTCCTCTGTGAGTCGTAGAGCCTTCAAGGATGCAACTTGCAATGCGTCCCAATATAGCCAAAACTTTATGGTGCAGTCCTTCAGCTTGTCGTCTTGACTGAGATGCCAGAGGTTCTGGTACCTTGCGCCCTTGCAGACTTGGGAAACTGCAACATCCATTCCTTGGTAGTCTATGGGTTCCATCCATGTGACTAGCTCAACAAATATCAAAATACAACTATAGGTGAATGCGTGCTTCCCAACCTACACAATCATGGCATCCTCCATCAACTGGTTCAATAGAAAGAGCGACCAGTTCATTTGTACGCTTGCAGCGCACAGCTCAATACATGCAACCACCCCTGAGGTGCATTGATTCAGTCGATTCTTCGACACTACCTTGCTGGAAAGAATCCTGGCTACAATATGCACAACCTACTCATTGATGCTATCCACAACATACGCACGCCATAGCGCTCCAAGTCGTACTTCTTCTTGAGCTTGGCGGCTAGTCGCTTGTCATTGTATTTTCCAAGAAAGTACTGTGAAGGGTTGGGTACCTGTTTGGGCAACCCCGTGATCAGCAAAATCAAATCTACAGTGACTAGCACCAACCGGTCCATCCACATGTATCCTCCATGGAAGCATGCCAACGGTTGCTTGGCACATGCATTTTCCTTCGTCAGTCGACTGAAATGGGGCATGTGAATCAAACCTAAAAGCCTCGACTTTTCCAAACCCAACGCCCACTACTGTGGGGTGTGCACCTTGGGATCACCTTCTTGCCCTATCCTCTTCTCAAATGGGTCTACAGTACATTCAGTGAAGGCCAACAGGCCGTGGTCGTCGTACTTCATTCTGACAAAGCAAGGCGCAATCTCAAATGTGCATTTCATTCCTTTCGGAATTGAAGGCATCTTGATCGGATATTTTTGGTTCTTCGTGGGCTTCCGTTTCTTTTCTCTGGGTCAACATGGTGGAACAAAGCCAAGGATTTCTTTCGCGGTCACCCCTTCCCTCTACGTGGAAGCTTTAGCTGCTTCTGTGTCTGCTTTAGTTGAACTTCTCGTGTTTTGCTTCTTTTGTGTTGGTGACTTCGGCCGATTGGCCCCCCTCTTCTTCCTCGTGACAGATGATGATCCAACCAACATGCTTGTTAGTTCTACTTCAATTAGGACACCGATGAATGGTGACTCTTGGGAACTTCCACTTGAAATCTTTTGCAGAATTGCAGCACGCTGCATAACTCGCAATGGCACAACAACACTCGCTGCACTCTTACTCCACTCTACAACTCGATCTCACACAACTCTACAACTCAATCTCTGCAATGGTGAATTCAACCCGTGGCTTGCCAATTCTTATAACGTGGGATCAACTGTGCGAAATATTTCCCAAGCTTTTCAACCAAATCCACCATTCATCACCCAAATATGCCTCTGATCCTCCCGATCTAACGGTAGGACCCACCATTAATGTGTGTCTTGTCCAACAACGTCGTCAGATAACTGGTTAAACTAATGCATTTATTTCCCGATTTGACTATATCGTGTCCCTGCGGACATCGCAACATTTCTCCCTAACTCCAACTTAGACACATTTGTTTGTGCGGCCACTTTCTTTGAGTGCGTCAGCCTCCTAACTACCACCTCATGCAAAAACAAAGTTTTTTTTTTCATTCTGCGCAATGCCTCAAGCATCATGTAGCACCGGGCCCGTCCTGTAGGGATTCACCCGGCTACCATTCATTGACTTAAGCAACATTGCACTATCTAACTATTGTAGTTGTACTGCGCCTCCCTGAGTAATGAAATTGATAACATAAGGACCCATCCAATGCATTTGCAACTTACCTGGATGTTTGGCGAATTTACTGTCGTATAAAAGCACAAGGTCTCCTTGCTGAAAGTGCTTGTTCTTGATGTGGCGGTCATGCCATTCTTTCTGTCAATCCTTCTCAATTCGCTAATGAAATACTGCAACAAAGTGGTCTCCCTCTAGCTATACCAACTGAGCTAGGTGTTCTTACAATGCTCCTTCATCATCCATCCTTGCCATTGCTGCGATGCACAAAATTGGAACAATGTACTCCATTGGCATGACTGCCTCCTGCCCATACACCAACTTGAATGGTGTATGTCATGTCAACCTTTCGCAAGTAGTGTGATAAGCCCATAATACTGGTGGAATATTCAAATCCCAGTCATAGCAGTTTGCGTTGCATACCTTTTTGAGCGCATGCTCCAACACCTTATTGAACGCTTCAACTGTCCCATTAGATTGTGGATGATAAGGGGTACTCTTCTTGTGCTATATCTGAAATTCCTCTATCAACACACTGATGGTGTGATTGATGAAGTGACTCCCCTAATCACTCATCAAGATCTTTGGACAACCAAAATGAGTGACAACGTTGTCAAACAGAAACCTTGATGTCGTCACAGCAGTGTAATCTACAACCGGTGCGGCCTCTTCCCACCTTGTCAAATAATACATCGATGTGATGATATATCGTGCACCAGTTCTCTTTCCTGGTGGGTTGATTGGTCCTACAAAATCCACTGCCCATTTATCAAATAGCTGCAGCGTCACCTGAGGCACTAACGACATCTCATCCCTCTGTGTGGCTTCCCAGTTCTTTGAAAAACATCGCAAGTCCGTGCATAGTCTGCTGCATCACTGTTGAGAGTTGGCCACCATAGTCCCGCACGAAGTACCTTCCTGGCAGTAGCGTGACCTCCGTAGTGTCCACCTCCAACTCCAGCATGTGCTTCCACCAATACCCTTTCATTTTCATGCGGTAGGACACATCGCCATAAGATCTCATCAGGTCCCATGTTATATAGTTCTCCAACAATTAACTGGAAATCCATGGCTCGAACAACTAAATGCTTCTTTTGATTTGTAGTGAGCACTTCAGGTGTTGTTCCTGTCGCCAAAAACCTTACTATTTGCTAATCATCAACCATTCCAACTCTGAATAGTTGCGCATCAAGTAACCCATCTTCAATGTTCATCGGTTCTTCACCTGTCTCAATTCGCGACAAATAGTCAGGTCCTGCATTCAAGCGACTAGGGTTCACAATTATCTCGCAATCAAACTCTTAGAAGAGGAGTAGCCAATGACATATCTTCCCCCCAACACAGGCTTATTCACTAGGTATTTCAATGCAGAATGATCTGTGAACATCTTGAAATGACCACCCAGCAGATAGTGTCGAAACTTCTTCAATGCATAGACCATTGCTAACCCTTCTTTCTCTGTTGTAAGCTGAGTGCACAGACAAGAAGTGTTCAAGTTGCGACTTTTATGAATAAACGTGTGCTTTTGTGGTTTTCTCCCAGTTTTAAATCTTGGTGTTCTTTGTGTGATGTGCGATGTTCTTTCTTAGATGAACAAATGATTAATGTGAATGGCTAATTAACATGAAGTAAGCAAATGATAAGATGTGTTACTAGTTGAACACATGATAATAAATCTAATATATGTCGTGAACATGGATGTTTGTATATGTTGCAACCTATGATCTATCAATGTATGGTATGTTGATGCAGTTATTGTCGAAGTATGTCTTAATTCCCTTCACTGCTGCAGAAACC
Source organism: Pseudotsuga menziesii (assembly GCA_001517045.1). Lineage (NCBI taxonomy): Eukaryota > Viridiplantae > Streptophyta > Pinopsida > Pinales > Pinaceae > Pseudotsuga > Pseudotsuga menziesii. The sequence continues at coordinate 20,416 of LPNX010861087.1, read as the reverse complement.
TGGTTCTTGCAGCTCCCATAGGTACTTCGGGTGAGACTTCATCTGCTCTGCAGGTGTTGTCGAGAGTCTTCAACCCCTCTCGGGACGGTATCTTGGGATTTCTTGGTACCAGTCGATATAATATTTTTCTATGGAATATTTTTCATTCAAGTGATAATATGGGTATTGTTGGAAATATTTGAGAACAAAAAAAAAGTCTCCAGTTGCTAGATATGGACATGGGAGGAAATTCAATCCTTGGGACCTCCAATGAAAATGTGGGCATCATTAATATGTTTTGAGCACTTGATATCGATCTTAGTGATTTGACCATGGTCAAGGGAGGAAACTAAGACCTTGGGCCCTAATTATATCTGCAAAGGCTCAAGGAATATGAATAAGGCTTCAAACCACCACATAGGACCTTGCTTTTGAACCTTTATCCTTTTAGAGGGGATACATTCCCCATTAGAACATTTTGGGGACAAGGTTGAGTCATGTGGCCTTGAACATGGATGAAGGAGGAAAATAAAACACGCGGACCTAAAAGAAACTTCTGGGCATCCAGAGAAATTAATGTCACAATTTCCTTCTAACGGTATCCTTATCCTCCAAGTGAGGATATGGGCACCATTAGGATTTTTTAAGCACTAGGTATGGAGGTATGAGTGCAAACCATGGTCAATTAATGAAGCTAAGCCATTAGTCTTTAGATGTAGCTTATAGGGATCAATTTCCCTAGATGACACCTCAAACCACCATAAATTACCTCTTCTAGTTATCTTTGGCCTTCAAGTGAGCATATGGGAACCATTAGGATAATTATGATCAAGGATAGAAAATCAAGCCTTAGACAAGGGCCAATAACAATGCATTGAATCATGACAAGGTACCTTTCCAAGGTATCCTTGGCCTCCAAAAAACATATTTCTAAGATCATGAGCTTTTTGGAATTAGGTATATGGGTCTTGACACCTTCAACGTGGTCATGGGATGAAACTCAGGTCTTAGAAAGTAAAGGAACGCTTTTGGTATTTGGGGCAAATAATGATTCCTTTGGAGCACTAGAAATGACCTCTTGAATGCATATTTTTCCTCTGGCTAGGGATATGTGTTTCATTACAATTTTTAGAGCACTAGATATCGGTCTGGTAGATTCCATAGCTACCTTAGAACTCATTTCATTCGGAATAGAATGCACATGTTTGTTCTTTCATAGCACATGCTCACTCTTTGAATTCGCTTTTTTCTTTGGCACCATTGTTAATTTTGAATTACGTGTTTGGTGACTTGGTTGGTTCAGATGTAGGGTAAGAAAGACAAACATCATGGTTTGGGATGCAAATATGTCAAAAAGTTTAGTTTTCATAATTCTTCTAAATTAATGCATTTTTAATGTTATTTTTATATAGGCAACACGAATCCTTCATTGATAGGTGGGTGAAACATTTAATGCCTCCAAATATGCATTTGGATTTGGTTTTGTAGATTGTATAGATTATGATACGTATCAAGTAATATTTGGATTTGGTTTTGTCGTATGTATTTGGATTTGGTTTTGTCGATTGCAATATTTAATGCCTCCTCCACCAACCTAGGGAAATAGTAGGTGGGTGAAACATTATCAACTAGTAGACTTATTGGGATGGGGACATGACACTGATCGATCAAACAATAAGGAACATTGTTTCTTAAGGAAGGAGGAATGATCCACCCAAAATTTGGCATGTTTGTTAACATCGATAGGTTCAACATCGATTTCAAAAAGTTTGAACCTCGATATGCTCCACATCTTGACATGCATCATCAACTCCAGCATCTCAACACGACTACGACAGATTGTCTCTTTATCTTCCAGTTGTCTGTAACGGTTGAACCTCTGAACCGTTATAAATTATTTGTAATTGAACGTAACGGGTATTCACCCAAGTGTCTCAACATTTTATATAAGCATGTACACTATTGTAATATACAATGAAGCAGGTAATAGAGCAGTAATAGAACAACAAAGTTTGGTACAAATTCTTTCATTTTGTTTCTGTGTTTACTTTCTGTCTGTGTAGTATATATCCTGCTTTGCTTATTTTAATATGCTTCCTCCATCACAGTGCTCGATTCATTCAATCGAACGGTTGTCCTCCGACGTGCGCCTAACCACCCAGATCGTTGATCTTGTTCAATACTTGTATGTAAACAAAGACTAGTAGACTATATGAGAACATCATATTTAAAAACATTGAGCCACTAAATGATACACGTAATATTATCATTATAGTTTGATTAACTTAGTCACATATTTTTATCTTATTTAATGCACATATAATTTATTGTAGAATTTTATTTAAATTGTTGAACTATAGTTGTCTACTATTTTGTAGATGTTGGCATGTATATTCAAGAAATCGCTCCTCATAAATATGAGGAGATGGATAAGATGAAAAGATTCATTAAATATAGAGACCCATTATAGGATGCAATATAGAACATAAATTCTATGAGGAGTGTTGGTGATATTTTTTGCAATAGACCAAAATGGTATGCCAACGAGTTTGGGGATCTAGTTTAAGCGCATCTCTTGGTGGCTTGAAGATCCTGATCACAGTTGTGAATCACAAGGTGGCATGTTACATAGAAAAGGAACATGTAAATATTTTAATCACATATCCTCAATCTAGTGTTGGATCAAATATTGTGCATTTGTACTATATCTACAATGGAAATTTGTTCAGGGCCATTAAGTTGTGCACTCATTAAAATCCCATCATGACCCTAAAGTGGTTTTTTGTGATACACGATTCAATACAAAAAGGATTTAGGGTCACTAAAGCAGTTTCACAAAACTTCCCATGTGCAACTCTGAAACCATTTATGAGAACATACGAAGATGAGTTCATCTAAATATACATGTCACATCATATGATGATAGCCTCTTAGTCACAATGAATTTGGGTCGCAGCTTTTGCCTCAAGATCCGTCCTTAAAATCAACAGCCTGAACGCCTTCAAGGACATCAAGATACATGATCATTAATCAATCGAGATGATCCTGACTTGAAAACCGTTGGTCCACATGTCATTCAAGAAGCGAGTTAGGGCCATAAAAGCAGTCTCTTGATACCATTTTTGCATGACCCTGAAACCACCTTTAGGGAAAAATCAAACATTGTCAGTTGAGGGTATAAATGGAACATTCTTTGGGCCCTGACGCTAAAATCATTATAACACACATCCTCATATAAGCATCTTAGCGCTGCAAAAGCAGTCTCACAAAAATACCCATACGCGACTCTAAAACCACTTTTCCCATCACCTTCGCTCACCTAGGCCAACAAATCTATTTTCCAAATAGGTATTTTATTCCGCCATCTCATAAACCAACGGTCCTCGCCAATTAATGCATCATACGCCTAAAATCCTTCACCAATCACTAATTGACACCTTTCCCGGCCATTGAATATATGAAATTCAAATCTCTTGCTTATAAAAACCCACATTATGTTATAATTTTGTTGTATTTTTCTTATGCTCTCATAAATTTGTGCTTTTATCAGGCCTTTTATAGAACTCACCACTCACCAATTCCGTAGTAAGTTACCACGACATCTGTAGAAGAAACCAAGACATCCTCCTCTGAGAATAAACCTTCTAGTACTGAGGATCGTCTAATAGATAGTCAATTTGACATGTATGATCCAGTATTATCCATCGTAGAGATGAACCTAGTTATAGGTGACTTTCAAGAACAAGCGAAGAACCATACATATATTCTCAATCTATGGAATTTAGGGCTTGCGAAAGTCATTCTATACAAAATGAGACCCTTTCCTAAATTCAACTAGTGGTGTGTAGAACATTATATTCTAAATAAAAGAGCCACCATCTCCACATTGAATAATGTGATTTTCTAAATTAATAAAAAAGTTGATTCAAGAATTGCTAGAAATCAATGACAATCAAAAGCGATTAATTTTTTATGAAGATAGTTTTGGTGAGAAAACGAGTGAGCTATCTTCTGAGAGCCTAAGCGGTTTTATAAAGACATTGCTTCAATCATATACTGAATCCCCTACCAGTTTACCACCTTATCAACTTGGAATCTTCTCGGAAACATCCAAGGCCACAATTGCTATGGTATGTCAAGTATTCAGATATAATTATGACCTTGTCGTAGATGATATTGTCCTAGGTTTCCTGTTGATGTCAAACTTGATAAGTCATGAGTCTCCTGTCAAATTAGTTATTATTTTCTTCCTAGTTGAGATGATTCATGATCAACTAAAGAATTTTGAATCCCTTGATTTTTTCAGGTATAAATCATATATCCTAATTTTGATTGTTTATTATAACAAAGAGTTCGTTAACAAGTATGACTTGAAAATGAAACTGGCCTAGTATGATAATGAAGGGATTTTAGAGTTTGTAAATGTAGTCATGCCTAAGGTCTATGCCTTGATATTTAACCAAAATCCTCCAAGATTCTTTCTTGAATGTAAAAATTAGTTGCAGTCAAACCTGAGCCTATACAAGATTGGTTCTACTATGAGGATCATACTGAGATTCGAATCTATGGGTTAGAGTTGGCTCCCTATCACCTTCCATTGTTTTTTACTCCCATGATGTTTGATTTGGAATACACCAGGAAAATGTTCAATGCTGGTGATACTCATTTTGTGTCAAACAATAGTACTTGTCAGTTCAAGGTACCTCAAGAAGTGGGACCATTAAATGTTGAATATAGGGAATCTAAAACTATATTTGATGAGTTTCTATTAAGATTAAAGCTTCCAACGATCTTTGTTTGGAAGTATGATCCAAAAGGAATTTTATCAAACAAAGGAGAGTTTTTAGACTAGCAGCTTATGTTCTTGAACCTCATCAGGAGCTGGACAAGATTTCCAACTTAGACAGATGGGAGGAGGTTAAAAGGGTGTTATACCTATATCAACAAGCCATATATCAAGTGACCCGACAATGGAACCAATTGTTGGCTCAACTCAAACCATAGGTTCTAAATCGGTTACCAACAATACCCCTATAAGAATCATCATTTTTATTACAACAAAGGGAAAAATATCACTCAAGACTATCACAGGGATTGCAAAAACAAAAAGTATGTTAAGGTTTGGAAAACATATATCATCGTCATATCCTTTATCAATCAACTTATATTCAACACCATCATAAACACAATATTATATTCACACACATTAAGCTAGAGTAGATAGTTAATTCATTCCATTAACATTGAGAATATTACATCCAATATTACATACTACCATACATAAAAAAGATCTTTATATAAGAATACTATAAACAACCAAAACAATCATATATTTCTACTCTTTCTACAAAATGAAAGGTAATTATCACATCTCTCAATTGTCTTTCAACTAACAACACCTAATCATAACTTCACTATCTTAATTCTATCTTATTCGTTTACCACACAATCCTTTATACAATTTATACTGCACAAACTATTCATAATATAACATTCATTTACAAAACCAAAGTAACACTAGCAACATAGTTCCAGCATAGGCTAATGCTTCTTCTCCTACCACTTAAAATTAGTACATTATGAGAAAAGTATAGTTCTCCTTCTCTTCCTATTGAAAATTACTAGTGTGAGAATGTACTAGTGCTCATCCTTCTCACTCAAATTACAAAGTGTATGAAAGGACACATGCTCCTTCTCCTTCTCAAATGAATTTAAAATGTGTAAGAAAGGTTCAATTCTCCTTCTACTCCTCACTTAAATGGATGAAGTGTGAGAAATGATTAGATCTCCATCTCCTCATTTTTCTAATTAGTAACATATGAAAAATGAAACCACTCCTTTTCATCATCATTCTATTTACAAAAGTGTGAAGTAAACTCAGTGCTCCTTCTACATCTTCTAAAAAATTATTATGTATGAGAAAGGGTGGTGCACCTTCTCTTCCTCTTCAGAATTACTGAAGTGTGAAAAAAATCCAATGCTCACTTTCCTCACTCAAATTACAAAAGTGTGAGGAAGGAACAATTCTCCTTCTCCTCACCTTCCAAATGGGAGGAAGTGTCCAAATGGGTAATGCACCTTCTGGTTCTCCTCATCTCTCTAACTACAAAAGCATGAGAAAGGGACAATGTTTGTTCTCCTCCTTGATTAAAAGATAGAAGTGTGAAAAAGAGCCAATTCTCATTCTAATATTTCCTCGATCACTAACATGTGAGAAATTAAATCCATTACTTTTCCTCCTCACTTTAATTACAAAATTGTTAGAATGAGTCAACTATCCTTTCCCACATCATTGAGATGACAAAATGATGAGAAAGGGATAGTGTTCCTTCTGCTTATACCTCAAATTGTTAGGAAAGGCCCAACCATCTTTCTCTTCATTTTTCAAATTACTAATGTGTGAGATAATGAATTCACTCCATATCCTCATATCGTCAATTACATAAGTGTGGAAGATGATAAATTGTACTTTATGTGCCACTCAAATTACAAAAGCTTGAGATAGAACCCATGCTCCTTCTCCTACTCAATAAAATTTAAAATGTGTGAAAAAGTATCATTGTTCCTTATACACTTCAATTAAATGGTCGAAGTGTGAGAAAGGATTGGTGCTTCTTCTCCTCATTCCTGATATTAGTAATGTGTGAAAAAGGGAAATATCTCCTTCTTGTCCTTATTTTAATTACAAAAGTATGACGTGAGTCAAGTGCTCTTTCTACAGCTTCTAAAAAATACTTGAGTATGAGAAAGGGATATTGCTCCTTATTTTCCTCTTCACAATTACTAAAGTGTGAAGATGAGCTAATCCTATTTCTCCTCAATTAAAATACAAAAGTGTGATGAAGGGACCATGCTTTGTCTCCTCCTCTTCCAAACAAGAGAAGCATGGGAAATGGTTAATGCTCCTTCTCCTTGTCCTCATCACTCTGATTAAAAAAGTATGAGAAAATCTCCTTGGGATCTTTCATGGGACATAATGAAGAGACGAGATAAGCAAGGTCCAAGAATATGATATTATGTAGATCAAATGTGGAAACTAATATTCATCTTTTTCTGTTATCCACATATTCCCGCCATGTGTGGAATGAGGTTGAGCAACAATTTTAAATGAATACTATATGGTGTAAGGATACTTTGGAGGAATATTTTGCAAATTTGTATACTCATAGGGAGATAAAAGGCATTCGTTCAATCCCCTTTTTAACCACTTGGGAGATTTAGTTTAGGGATTCCAATTTCCCTTTTGTTCGAAGAAAAGCATATTCCTACCTTATTGGTGTCTACTCAAGCTTTGGGAGAAGCACTTTGGAGATTTATTTGTCTAGGAACACCCTTTTGTTCGAAGAGAAGCATCTTCTTACCTTCTTGGTGTCTACTCAAGATTTGGGTATTCTCATCTATTTATCTACTATCCTCAACTACTAAATTGATCACTTGATTAGTGAGTTGACAAAGAACAAGAATATTTTGCGGAGTTTTTTTTATGGGGCTTTCCAAGTGCCTGGAAACTGTTGTGAAATTGGGTTTGTATTGAATCTTTCACATAGGCACTACTTCATTGATAAAGCTTGCATGGGGTCAGGCTCTAATATAGGGGTCTTTAATGCTTTATTTTTCTTATTACAATTTGCGAGGGAAAAGGATATTGATTGGCTACATGTATATGGTGATATATGACTTTACATTGGATGAGGGAAGAATTATAAGTATATAGTATATGAATAGAATAACTAACTATTTATTTAAAGGAGATTAGTGGAATTTTTCAATGGGTAAGTTATCTCATGTCTTCTAAGAATTGAATACCTTAGCAGACTCCCTACCAATAGGGTTCTTAAGGGTTAGAATTAATAACTAAATGTTACTGAATCTTTTTAGGGTTCTTAGGCGTTACACTATGGGTTACAAATATAATTATATCTTTAATTTTTTATAATCAATTATGGCAAGTAAATATTGTATTTTCAGATCTTTTTGCTATTGCTACTACTGATTAGTGTGCACCTTGTTGTTGGAGCAGTATAAGCGAAATGCCTCCAACCTGCCGGAATCCGACATAGCAATTTTTGTGGAAATGGTAATTTGCAGTAGTTAAATCTCAATTTTAGCTATTTAGGTAGTTTTAAAATCCATGTGTAATAGAAGGATCACTATTGTTTTAATTGAGAAATTACTAATATAGCAATTTTTAACAACAATTTTGACCAGTTTTCAACAAAAATTCACCAAAAAAGTGGGGCGTTTTGGTTGTCTTTTATCCTACTCGCTTATGGTTTCCTTTGAAAAACGACTAATGATGATGTTCTGCAACAGAGATACAAGACAAGAATAAATAAATTCTTCCCATTTCACCTATCTGTTTGTTACAATTCGGGAGTCGGAGACCATTTGACGAAGTGGATTGCTAAGCGGTCTACCATGACCATTTATATTGCATTCAATCATTCAAATCAATCCAGGTCTCTTGTCGGTGAATACTTATTATAATAATGTGCCACGGATACGATAACCACTATCTGTCTTGCCACGCAATGCCACCATCTATCCCCTCGAACACAATATCATCCTTATTACGTTTCTGTAGTAAGGTAAGAAGCGGACCAGTTTTCATTTGTAAAGTGTATGTATCGATAGAATGTCGCAATCTCGTGCCCTCAACGACAACTTTCTTGGAAGGTTCCAAGTAATGGCCTGTTGGAGTATCAGTACAACTGCATGGTATAACTGCCACACCTCTGGGAATTTCCTGGTGATAGGGCCTTGTGTTGGGTTTCAAATGTTCATCAACATCTGTAGGTTTTGGTGTAACCACAAACCTTTCATGGTATCAGAGCATAGGTCTTAGGTTCAATTCCCTTGAGCTACGTTTTAGGGGGATGTTGGAGTATCGGTACAACCACATAGTATAACTGCTGCACCTCTGGAAAAAAAGAAACCCAAAAGAAGAACGGATCTGGAATTCCAAGGGTTAAAATGTTTTTTGGCACTTGGCTTTAGACATAAGTGGGTATAAGTTGAGCCCACAAGTAATAAACATCTCAAGCTTCACCACTAAAATGCGTTTACTAGGAAATTTTGAAACTTTATGTTACCATTTCTCCTTGACAATGATATTTAAATTTGATTATTAGCATTACATCATTATCTTCATCAGTGGGTTCAGTTTTAAAAACCTAATTTCAAGCTTTTTGTTTACTAATGCATGTTATAAATCTGGATACATTTTCTAAACAAAATCTCTTGGAATAATCACTTGAACATATGTGATGGTTTCCTTTTGTTATGTGTGGTCAATGGAAAGACCAGTTAGGTCAACACCAAAATGTATGAGCACGAGTAGGATAAAAGACAACTAAAATGCCCCGCTTTTCTGGCGAGTTTATGATCCAAATCCGTCAAAATTGTTCCTGTAAATTTTTATTTCTGTAATCTATAATTTCAATAATTTTATTGACCTATTTTAGAGTAAATTCCAGATTTTATAACGACCCAGATGGTTAAAATTATGATTTAAACAATCGAAACTATGATTTCAGCGAAAATCAGCTTGCCAGATTCCCTCATCATTGCGCATTTAGTCTAAGCTCATTCAACTTCCATCCAACATCAAGCAGGAGATGCATGAGGTAGTGAAACAAGTTTTCGATTAAGGAAAAATCTTCAACTCAACTAACAAAGTCTCCAAGATCATGAAAGATAACTACAAAAAATGCCAAGAAACTAGATAGAAAATCTGGTTCCAGTCATTACTTGTTCGTATTGTGATGGTGAAGATACCTCTAATCAGATAGTTGGAACTAACCAACACACATCCACCATTAATGAACACGTATAGGATATTTTCTCTAAAAGGCACGTCATCTGGGTCAACCAAAAACAAAATTTTGTTTGAAAATTGATTCCAAGTGTTAAAGACTACCTGCGACTGATGGTTAATCCCATAATTTATTAGGAATAATCTACCACAAACTACCCACAATCATTTGGGCCTAGACCACACCAAAGTGTGGTATTTGAATGACGAAGGATGAGAACAATAGGAATTGGATTACTATCCTCATGTCAATGCAATATTTTTTTACCTCGAATAACAAACAAATAAAGTCATTCTACTACCCACATTGGCTAAAAGTATTCAGATTGAGTTACTCTTGCCACTAACAAATTAGGAAAAGCTTAGACCAGTAAAAATATTCCTTGTACATCACTACGTTATCCAAAAAAATACAAATGTAGAACAACAATTAGCTACATTTCCAACCAAAATTTGGCCGCATGATACAGTGGATGAGTCTTCTAGTCAGTCGAATGAGGACGACATGGACAAATTAATTTAGGAAGGGTTAAAACTAGACTTCAATGAATCCAGATTGAAGGTAAAACTTGACTAGGTTGTGGAGCAAGTACTTGTGTACCAGGAAAACCTGAATGGGAAATCAACCCAATATTAGGAAAGAAAAAGGAAGTTTCTTGTTACCTCGTATGCAAGGGAAGAAACAGCTGATGCACAAAAAACTGCCAAATTCATAAGAACCAAAGCATCACTGTACAAGGTAAAAATCACGCAGTAGATAGAGAAGACACTATCACAATAGTTGTAGATGCCACTAGCAATGAAGGTAAAGGTGAATCGACTCCATGTCACTTTTGTCCCCACGAAACCTAGAACAATAAACAAGTGCACCATAAAAGGAAATAGACCCAACTAGCCTCACGAACCCCACTCATTGAAGATGCCCCTCCTCCATAACCATCAATTTCCCTCGTTAACATGCAATTGGTCCAAATTCTTACCAGCCTACTATCAGGCTCTATCCAATCACTATCCTTATGTTTACCTTAACTACAACAATTATTCATGGCATCCCCTTCTGTCATCTTCAGTAACCCATCACCTATCAAATTTTCATCCTTAAAGTCATTACAAATCCCATGAACATCATCCCCAAAATCACCCATCCTATCAACAATATTACCAATCATACCAAAACAAACATCTACAATATATTCTATCGTGGTATCCCTAGCATTAATTCTTTCCTCGATAACTCCAAACACCCTATATGTTCTACCCTCAATCATTTCGTCAACCATCCCGTCTACCATCCCTTCAATCATCTTGTTGACTACACCTCTGACTGTCATGTTGACCTTTCCAAATAGCACTATATCAACCATTCCCCTGATTTTGCCTAACTCATCGACATAGAAAGTATCCCCAACTAGTAGAGTGGATCAACTGCAAAAAGTAAAGAAGGAAGAAAAGGGAAAAAAAGAAGAATAAGCCAACCCCTGCACTTACAATACCTATTCAACAGACAACCAAGACCATATCGAATACTGGTGTTTTTTCCCTAGTGAAGGCTTCTGATGAAGATCTAGAATATCTCTTCAAAATAATTAATAAAGAACACAATAAACACTAGAGTGATGACACCAAGAAATTAAAAAATTTGAGGAATGTCGAGGAAGATGCATGGAAGCATCGTAAGGACAAAGTAGAACAATTGATCGGTCCTCTAGTGGGCCCACAAGTAGTTAGACATATCGAGCACCTGCAAAGCCTTGTTGGCACACTGGTCACTCAATTTTAGTATATCACTGACTGGTAGCAGCAATAACAAGACAATGAGATTGACCTCCTCATGTCAAACCAATACAAAATATTTTTATAGTGAGACAAGAAACTGCATGAGTGTGAATTAGTTGCCACTATGTTGACTTTGGTATTGAATAATTGGTATGCCTATTATAGTAAATTCTATGTAAACATAAATAAGAATTAATCCACCATTACAAACCTGAATATGAGAAAGACTGCAGTAGAACCTAAAAGTGCAAAACCTTTGGACAAACAAATCAATATAAAAAATGAGTCAATGAACTAAAAAAACAAGAACTTCATTGGCTACATGAGGAAAAATCAGTACAAGCTGGAGAGGCTATCCAACTAGATAAATGAATGTACCTTCTTTTACACACAATAGCAATCTTGCGAAAAAATGTTGGCTCTCATTTGCAAAGAATGACAAATAGACCCATGCCTAAGAAACTCTCGTGGTTATAATAATTAACAACAGCCAACACAAATATTCAAATTATACTACTTGAATGGGAATAATTCTATCAACAACTAGTAATTTATGCTACCACCAACATCGAATCATGCACTGTTGAAACTCCTCTTGCAACAAAATCCACCTCACAACAACCTTTACTTATTAATTTTTGTAATTTTTAATTTCACATCTCCATGTTCTCTTCAGGATGAAGAATATTTCTGGGGTGGAAGATGTTGGAGGAGACTAGTTAGTGGAAGAACTAGGTCCTCCTTACTAAAAACCACTTGATCGGCTAGTCGGTCAAGTTGGTTAAGATGATTATTGGGTAGTTGTACAATTATAACTACCTAACTGATTGTAAACCATACATACATACACACAATCACACACACACACACACACACACACACACACACATATCCCAATGGGTTAGATGAAGTGGTTGAGTGATGTGAATTGTAAGCAAAAGGTCATGGGGTCAAATCCCTGGGTGGCTATGCATAGATATATAAGGGCCTCACTTGATGTCCCCACTGGGTTAGGATCTGTAATCAGAGCAAACAGGGTAAGGCCCCTTTGGGTGGCCCCCCTAGGAATTCTTCATGTGGATATATATATATTGAGCCATGTAAAGAGATGCTTCCTCCTTGGGAAGTTTAACCATATAATATAATGTGAAGGCTAGTCGCTAGAAGCACCACTACTCTCTCTTCCTTGCTATATTTTTATGTATATGTTTTGTGTATGATTATATGTTTATGGTGCACTATGGGTAACCAAATGTAATCCCATCAATTACAACAACACAACCTTCCTTAAATACTTTTGGAATTATATAATTGAAAACACAATTATAAGCATGAAACATAAACAAGAAACATTAGTTGACCTATTAGGAGGGTCAACACCCTTTACACCAATAAAAACAAGTACAATTACAATTGAATAGTGGTTGTGGAGGCGAGGGGGAGATGGAAGATATTTATGGAAAATTATGAAAAAAATACACAATTATATCTCATTGTGATGTTTGCAATCCTGGAATAAGAGTCTTGACCACTCTGTAACCTTAACCCATTCACACATATTACTCCCAAAATTTCATCATTCTCTCACATAAAGGGAATATGTAATGGGATAACCTCGACATGCAAATGGGAAGATCACTTAGAGAGAAGGAACTATTAGGGGGGAACAAAAGATACAAATTCAAGGAGAAGGGAAGTTCTTCTTATAGTATTAGAGCATGGGTGTTATCTTTTCACTCAATCTCCAATATCCCCTCCTCCTTCCCATAGGTTCCTTTTTATTGAGTGTTTGGTATAGTTAGAATGGTTGGGAGGTTTCTTTGATTGGTTGCCACTAATGAACTACCCTTTCATTTGTAATATTTTGCATTTTTTGGAATTTTTTATATTTTTGGGCATTTTTCGAGGCCCACGTGCCTTGTAGGAAGGAAAATAGTGTGCACATGAACCCTTCCCATGGGAGAAGTGCACAAAGTTCAAATCTCAAATATTTTTTATTGGAATTCAACTATGAAGAACTTGAATTGTTTCGTTAGGTGGTGACCATCATTTCGGTTGACCATGATTGTAGAATCCAAGGTTAACAATAGCTAATAGGGGATTTTTCAGTGATTAGGGACACTTGGAGACAAATTAAGAATAATTGGATGATGTTTGGGAGGATATGATTCCAATAGAAACAACTTGATTCTATTAGGGTCATTAAGGTGCCATTAAGGTCATTGGGGTTTTAATTAGTGCTATAACAACTCTCCAATGACCTAAGGCATTCCTAGGTTCTCTAGCACAAAGTCGTCAAACATTTTATAAATGGTTTCTTCTTCCATGATATTGGAGTCGAACACAAGTATTGTTGATGATTGGAATCTGTAGAATGAGTTCCTTTATCGATATTGTTAATGCTATCTTTTCTTTGCCTCTAAATATTGGATTTGTCTTCTTTGTTGCATTAAAATGTCCACAAACTTGAAATTCTACAAGCAGAAAGAATGCTGATTTCATTGAAATGTATTAGAAAGGGAAAATATAGAGTTTTTTTTTCATTATATATTCTTCATGTCTTTGGAGAATCCTATGAATATCATAAATAATCCTTTTATATTTACCATAGCATATTAGGAAGTCCATGGTTCTCTGAAATGCCTAGGAATGTTCAACATTAAAAAAGGGGGTAGACAATATATTGCTTTCCCAAATGTTGTAAGAAGTACAAAACCACAAATACATTCACTTAAAAAATGGAGAAATTTTGAAATTCAACCATATGATCCACTATCTATCATTATTGTTAGTTGTGTTAGAAAATGAACAAGAGATACAAAAAAATATAGATCTCCTATCCTCCTATGAGAACATATGCAGATTGGAACAATTGATATATAACACCAAATCCATAAGCCAATCCAAATTTCCCCAAGATAAATGGGTGCTATAAATTTTCATGGATGATAAAGCCCCCATTTTCCATTGAATATGCAACAACACACCAAAATATAGAGAGCACATTTTTCACAACATCAAAAGATTTATAAACTCCGGGATTGGCTTTTGTATAAATACTCTTTCCCATGCTAATGAGAATGAGAAGTTAACCAAAAAATGGATTACCTTGTTGAGAACATGACTAATGAAAGTGGATTTGATCTTTGTAGTATCCTCCAATTTCATGTAATAATTAATTGGCAAAGGGATATCCACTATCCCACTTTCTCCCATGAAACAATGGGTGCAACGTTCAAATTGACAAGAAATTGAGAGGATTGTCATGTGAGATTCCATCCCATGTCCATCTTGGACTTTAAATGCATCTATTAATTTCTCCTCATTCAAATTAGTACGTGGAAAAATTCATGGCATATGGATTAAATGGGTTTATTTAATTATTTTCATGATCATAAACCTTAGATATTGGAAGATAATAACCCTCCCAATTTTTTTTGCATTGCCCTTTTTCCAATTGTGTTGCTAGATTGACCTAAGTGTCTACTTATCCATTTCAGACTTAGAGAATATGATAGAATTCAATGTCTTCGAAATGACAAGATTCATGTTTAATGTGGGAGATTAACTAAGCTAGAGAGTCTTCCATCAAAATGTAGTTATTCTTCTCGCGCTTAATTATTATTGCCAAATATTCGACTCGTAAAATAAATTACATCTTGGTCAAATCAACACTCGAAAGAACTTGTAGAAATGCATGGGCATCATCTTGATTGTTCGTCTCAATTCTAAGACATCAAGTGTATCTTAATTCCATAATTCCTCAAAGATCAATCATGACCCCCCCCTCCCAACACCTATCACCCCTATTATTTTGAATGGATTTAAGAGGATAATGGATAGTTTTTAGAAAGATAGTATAATTATTCGAACCAACCAATTTAACATCTTAATTACATGGATATGCCTTTATACTATGAGAAATCCTTTCATGAAATTCATCTATCAAGATAATCAAATAATGGCATATTTTCAAGGATACCATTATCACATGCACATCATATGATGATCTATTTGTTTGATAATGATGGGTATGCACTTGGTCATCCCTTCCCCGGAACTACCCTACATGCCCCTTTATTGTTTGGCTCATGCTCATTCCATCTCTCTTGATTTTCGACATGCCCCTCCACCCATGGAATCAAGCGATTTTTTGTCCCCATATTGTCTTGCTAGTAATGATATGCACTGCATGTACTCTACTCAAGGTTATAATTATTATGTGGTTGTGAACTACCATATTTAGCTAAAATTTCCACCTGCATGATGAGCTCATGATTCATCTTTATCTTATTAGGACTTATATTGATGTTGATGCTTTCATCCAAAATCCATGTTTAATAGGTTCATTATTGATAATGGTAGGCTCTTTGGGAAACATCAAAAAATAACAATTAGGAAAAAACATATTTCTATTTGCCAAAAATTCGTTCATTGTATGATGTTTTAGGAATAACCTATTGATTGTATCTCACACTACAAAAAATTGCAGCGTTTTTTCCTACAAGACTTTTTTATAATAAGGATATCCATCTATTGTTTCCATTTGACTTCAAGCTTGGATTTCTTTGGCATTTCGATCTTTCTTGATGGAAATTTAGGGACAAACACCAATGAACACAATGATGTTTGCTTCAAACCATGAAGTGGATCCATGATATTTGTGCAATAGGAACTTAAAGAAGCTAAACATATTAGTTGGTCAGGGAAATGACCATTTAACCCTGAATTTTAAGTGTTCATTTCCATGGCTATGTTGTCTTCATTTCAACTAGGGTAAATTCTATAAGTACACACAATAGGATCAATCAAACAACATTAGTGATTCTTTTTCCATGCATGCACATGAAATAAATACGCATCATAGTGTTCTAGCATATGGAAGTCAACCATTATGTGTAGTATTTTTTTTTATTTTCTGTAGAAAGTTACTACATTACTTTATCTTGGACATAATCAAACCCCTTGGAGCTCAAGTACATAAAAAAGCCCCAAATCATAAATGGATATATCTTAGCACATTCTCACTAATATTATTTTTCACCCTTAGTATATTTTTAGCTTTAATGCATGTACAAAGACAAAATAAGATAAATATTATAACTAGACAAGCAATCAATAAAAAGGCTAGTTATATTTGGAAACACATTTAACCTAAATTTGAAAATAACAAAATAGAGACCTAAAATGAATTCATTTTCCCTATCAATGGTTCTCATGAGTCAATCATGATTTAGTTATGATATCTTTTTTACATTTGAACGTTGGCACATTGCCTCCATGCAATGGACAAGAAGTGTCCCACCTCTCTAGATCTTTGAAGAATGGACATAAATTCAAAATTAATAGACCTCTAACAAGTTGCCATTATTTGTAATTGTTTCTTTGGCTAAAATACTATTGTAACCTTAAGTAAACTAAATCAATAATTGTGCATGTAGCTTAAATAATTATTACATGAAGACCAAAAAAACCTATAAGAAGGATCATGAAAGACACTAACTCATTACATGTATGGATGCCAATATGTGTCTAAACATTGATAATTGACACAAAAGGAAAGTAGATATGGGATATAGGGACGAATGATAGAATTAAAGCTTGTATTATATTTTAAGTTTTAATCATTAAAACATGTTCCCTTGCAAAATGGGGTTTCTATGCCAAACTACATACAAGTTCAATTTTCAATTTGAATTCAATTTTATAAGAAAAAAAAAGGCTAAATGCAATATGGAAAAAATTCAGGAGTAGGCATCTTCCAAATACAAATATTGGTTTGATTTTCTTGCTAATCCATCAAGGGTATGATTTTTTTGTTGCTCCTCTTAGTACTATAAAAGTAATCCAGGAGAGAGACATATGATTTTTATTGTTAATTCATCTTTTCTGGTACCCGAGGCTTACACTTTCCTTAAATTGTGTGTATATGTGAAAATAATTTCAACCTTGTTACATTTGTGTAGAGAATTTTTTTTTTCTTCTTTGGATAACTAAGAGAAATGCACAATTTGCAAACAAATTGTAAATTTTGGGGGTGTTCCTCCCTTGCTTGTTTAAATGAGAGAAATGCACGATATGAAGAAACTATTGTAGATTTTTTGGGGGAAATTGCAGATTTTTTGTGGTGAATGAAATTTTTCGGAAAAAATTAGGATTTTTTGAAAATTGCATAATCTATTGCAAATTTCTGAGGCATTCATCTTTTGTTTGCTTGAATGAGAGAAAAGCACAAATTGCAAAAAATATTGCATATTTTTTAAGTTGAATTGTAGATCTTTTGGGATGAATTGGGACTTTTTCTCTTCATATTTTTAAGGTAAATTAGCAAGCCCAACTCTTCATACCATACCAAATCTGAATTGGGCAAATTCATAGCCAAATCATACCAAATTTTTAAATTTCCAAATTGTTCAGGCCGCTTTAGTTCAATTTGGTAACTATAATTGTAATAAGAGGAGGTTGAATGTCATCTCCATTCTTTACCCATGTTTGATCACACATTTAAGGTTCATAAACACAAACTAAGGAAGAAGACACATGCCTTAAAAAGTCATGAAATAAATAGATTTTGCAAATAATGATTGAACATGTTGTTGGGTAACACTCAGGCTTGGCATTTGATGACCCGCAGGACCTTTTTTGTTTGAAGGAATGTCTTTGACACTGTGCCCCGATTTCCACGTGTAATTATTGAAAAGCTGTATTTTCAGAGCTCTTTCCATGTTGGATTAATCGCTTCAGTTCAAAAGAAGATTCATTACTCGTCCGCTCAACTTGTAGTCACTAATATCGAAATCCAAGTTCCACAAGACAATTGTACTCTTGGAATTCCAAATCCGTTCTTTTTGAGTTTATCTTCTTCTTGTGTGATCGCTCCATCCCCATGTGTCTATGATGTCTATTGTTCACATCGTTATAAACTTTTCCATCAGTTAGTAGTTTTGTATTTTTTAATATATATATTTTTAATTTAATAATGATATTTTCTGTTAAAATAAATTTAAAAACTTTATAAAACTTATGTAATTTCAACCATTTATATTCACAATTTTAAAAATCTTAACCATCAAAGCTTGTCTATCTTACCATAAACTTTTAACTTACATAGTTTATCACATATTACAGACTTTGTCCATTCTACCATAAACTTTTAACTTACATCCCTTGTCACATATCAAAAACTTTGTGAGATTTTAAAGAAGGAAGCAGTGCAACTATTGTTTAGTTTGTAAAATCGAGTAGAGACAGAAATATAAATCTGATTCACAATTTGATAGGGTACATATTAAAGACTTTGTGAGGGTTTAAATAAAGTAGCAGAGAAACTATTGTTTAGTTTGTAAAATCGAGTAATTTATGCTACCACCAATAACAACTAGTAATTTATGCTACCACCAACATCGAATCACGCACTGATGTGACTTTCTATCAGATCTTTGGAAACCGAGTCCGCGAATTGGTTTAATTCCCAATATACATTGAGTAAAATTGATGTAGTGGAAGATTCCTCCCAACGACGAACCCGTAATACCGCGCTGGAGCCAGGCCGCCCTAGCCATTAGCTTCCTCCGTCCTGGTGTTCTCCAAGCCGCTCATGGCTTCGCCTGAGGGAGGGCTTCCCCCTCCCTCGTCTTCTTCAGCCACGGACGCCTTCAATCAGCTGCTCCGTCCTCATGGAGCCGTTCCTATTGCCCCAGCCATCCCAAAATTCATTAAAAAGCTAGATTCAATTCCGGAAATTGATCTTCCAAGCGAAATTCCCATCAAGGTCGCCCTAGCACTGTCAGATCGGGGTTTGGTTGGCCAGTTCATGGGGCTCTGGCCATCAACCAAAACCACGGATGACTGGATCCAACGGAACTGGAGACCCCAGCTCAAGAATAGTGTCACCTGCTACCCTGTAGGGCATGGCTTCTTCATTTTTGAGTTTATTGCCAAAGAAGATCGAGATCTGATATTCAGAAATGGTCCATACTTCATGGGACCTCAAGGACTGTACCTAAACAGATGGACCCCAGACTTCAATGCAGAAGTAGATGTGCCGAAGGAAGTTCCAGTATGGGTTAGGCTCCCCAATCTCCCAGTCCATTGCTGGAACACCCCAACCCTGGAAAAAATTGGGAACGCACTAGGAAAATACATTGATAAAGCTGATAATAAAGGTCAATACTCGTGTGCCCGAATTTGTGTCGAGGTTGACCTTGAAGCAGGCCTGTCGAAAGCTGTCAAGCTCAAAGTTGGAGACTGGCTATACTACCAAAATCTCGACTACGAACAGCTGCCATTCAAATGCCGTCAATGTCATGAACACGGCCACTTCCAAAGAAACTGCCCGAAAAACCAGAGCTCAGAAGAAGGAGAAGGATGGCAAAAGGTCAAGAGAGGCAAATCAAATCCTAAGAACCCGGAAAAGAGGGCCACAATGGACATGAAAAACCTGCATGCAAGCACAAACAAGCCCTCCAAAGATGGCTCAAAAGAGGATCCTATCGCGATCCCTAATGAGCACCAGTATCCCATCCCGAATGGGAAAAATCAAATCACAGGGAGCGATGAACCCCAATCATCCAAGCAAACCAATAGAAAAGAGTCTGGAAGCCAAAACGCTGATCAGTTAGAGCCTGGGGAAATAAACCAACCTCTGGTGGGGGCTGCTATTCCAGGTTCCCCCAAAGAAGTAAATGAAGACCTCCTGATGCTAGATTCAGATCCAGGTGAAGATTCGGATGAAGGTGCCTCCTCAAGCGGTCTGTACTCTATTCCTTTCAAAGTTCCAAGAGGTAGGAAATCCAAGAAGAAACAAAGAGAAGAAGCAACCCATCTCGCAGTCTTAGAAGGCTCTCA
>LPNX010861066.1:117759-150057 GCA_001517045.1 Pseudotsuga menziesii | reverse complement strand
GTTAGAGAATCCAGTGTTCCATGACAAGTTGAAGCATATCGAGATCAAGTATCACTATATCAGGGATATGGTGCAGAGAGGAGCAGTGAAGCTCCAGTATATTGCAACGGAGGAACAGATAGCCGATATATTGACAAAGCCATTAGCTAGGCTGAAGTTCGAGTACTTCAGAGAGAGACTTGGTGTTCTCCAGATCGAGGCTTCCTCCCAGAGACAGTGATGAGACCCATAGCCATTCTGACATGGTGAGAGGATTGGTTCCTTCCATGGTCAGATGTAAGGGCTGAGCCATTCTGTCATGGTGAGAGGGTTTCTCCCTTCCATGTCAGATATAAGTGCTGGCCATTTTTTCGAGTAGGACAGATGTAAGGGCAACTGCCACTCTCAGTGAGAGTGGAGGCGCCTGGTCCATTACCAGGTAGCTCAGTCAGGGACTGGGGGCCATTCTGACGAGGGTGTAGGATTCAGTTCCTACCAGGTCAGATGTGATTGCACAAATATTTCATCATTGTGAGCGGATATGGTTCCAGCCTGGATGAGAGTCTTCCATCATTGTGAGCGGATGTGGTTCCATCCTGGATGGAAGTGCAGAACTCTCCCATCATTGTGAGCGGATATGGTTCCATCCTGGATGAGAGTCTTTCATCATTATGAGCGGATATGGTTCCATCCTGGATGAAAGTGAGAAAATATCTCATCATTGTGAGCGGATATGGTTCCAGCCTGGATGAGAGTCTTCCATCATTGTGAGCAGATGTGGTTCCAGCCTGGATGGAAGTGCAGAACTCTCCCATCATTGTGAGAGAATGTGTTCCAGCCTGGATGGATGTGAGTACTGTGCCTTTCTGACGAGTAGGTCAGATATAAGTGCAGAGCCATTTCACAGATGGTAGTTGATTGTGCCTACCATGCTGGTGAATGTGAGTGCTAGGCCTTTCTGATGTGACTGTAGTTTACTACATGATCAGATGTGAGTGCTGGGCATGCCTTTCTGACGAGCAGGTCAGATGTAAGTGCTGGGTGAAGACCTACATGAGGGTAGGCCTACAACCAGCATGAAAAAGGGCTGGCTCTGTAGAAATTCCTATGACGAGATAGTACACACATGATGATGACCAGAGATGATCCAGATCGAGCCATGATCTAGATCCAGTTATGATGACTCCGAGAGATCTAGATCGAGTGATGATCCAGATCCAACAGTGGTGATCCAGATTGAGTGATGATCCAGATCCAGTCCAGTGATGATGATCCAGATCCAGTGATGATGACTAGAGATGATCCATATCGAGTGATGATCCAGATCCAGTTCGATGATGATCCAGATCGAGAGATGATCCCGATCCAGATGACTTGAAGACAAAGATGACTTGAGGACGAGGAGATCCAGCTGATACAAAGAAGAAGACCAGTGCTGAAAAATGTGTTGAAAGAATACCTTCCTAGTTAAGAGGGAGTGTTGATGTATATGTAACTTCGGAATGTATTCTTCCATGTATCTTATGTATTGTAACCCGATGTTTATTCCGGGATGTTTCTATTATGCATTTGAGTCATTTTGTCTTGCCCCGATGTTCTGATCGGGAGGATTGATAATGTAAATAAGTAATATCAAGTCATTAGGTAAGTCCCCAAATTTTCGGGGCCCTTGAGTTATTATACACTAATTAAGGTGTAGGCTCGGGTAAGTAATATTAGGTCGAGCCTACGTGTGAAAATGCAATTCAAGTGAACGGATGAATATAAATATAGAGTGAGAGTCTCTCTATTTATCACTTGTGAAATACATCACTTGCTCTCTCAAGTGTAGCGCACTATTGGAGAAGGAAATACTTGGGCTTGACAGAAGACAGAAGGCTATTGCTGTGTTGGGAGTACATCTTACTGTTTTGGGTTTCACATCTTGTGGTGATTCTATCTTAGAGGAAGTTGCGGGGTTTTCTCCATTTATGGTTTCTCCGATCAAAACTCTTTGTGTCTCTTGTCTCATGTGATGTGCTTATGTTATTGTTGTACTTGTTATTCTCTCAGTGAAAAGATCTTAACATAATGCTAGCTTAAATGTTGAAAAACTAATAGAACCAAACCATGATTTTCATGTTAAGGGTCTACCAAATACAATTACTTCAAAGTTGGTTTACATAAATGACTTATATGAGGTACAACCATTATACTAGTCGCTAGACTACCCCACAAATGGGATAGCAATTACACATTAACCCATTTCCTTTAATCGTCGTTGACATACTTCCTAACAAAGTACCATACTTATACCTATACTCTAGGACACCGCCACCAAAGATGATGCATGAAGTTCCTGAGTGGAACAACAATAAGTTAGATATACCTTATAGATAAAACCAACTAAGTAACAAATATGCACATTTATATATCACTTTTATTCTTCATCATCTTCAAGAAATTATCTCGATGCCTCTCGTAACCCCTACAACCACCCTTGAGTTCACGTAACTCATCACAGGTGTTAGTACTATACATTAGCCCAGTATCATTCAAGAGTACATATTTCCTTAACAAAACTATAAGAATAAACAAAGTTAACTGTCAAAGAAACTATTTAAAACAGGTGTGCTTGAAAAAAAATTGATTACTTTATACTATCTTTCTAGCCAGCCTGATGTCCTTCCATCAATGTGTCATGGTTTTTGCATCCAACATTCGATATACAAATTAGTGCCATAAACATGTAAGAAATATGATAATTTCTATAAGCAAAGTTACTCATTTTAGAGACTTCTTTAAAACTACTTTAACATGGGAGGCTTAAAACATGTGTACAACTTTCTTCCCAACCGTAGGATTCATTTTACGTGTGTTTACCTATTTGAAGCCACGCCCGAGTTGGGCGACGAATCCACTAAGGTTCAATAGATAGTTTACATCCTTTACAAAGCTTATTGTGACCAGGTATAGAATTGAACTAAGGCATTACAAAGTATTGTAGGCATAAATCCTTTTACTCCAGGCCTTACACCACATAATCATATTTACACTTGGTCAATATGCTATTATTTGTTTATGGTATAGTTTCATACATCCATTTAATCATGGAAATGTTTCCCATATAACACCTAGTTATGGAAATATAACCATAGCTTTACACTCATAATAAAGTTTGTCCTATCCCTAAGTTTATATTTATACCGAGAGTACTATTTACACTCTAATTATGATTAAAGAAATTTCCCATGTACAAATATATATATATACGTATGTTTTTTTAAGGAATCTCCAATAGGAAAGTTTCCACTATACCTATAAATCCATTTTCACTTTAATTTATTTAATATTTTTCGGATATCTTTATTTGTATAAAGTGTGATGTAACACCTCGGTTTTGACCCCATTGCATTAATGTATATGATGTAAATGTTATATCGAACCATAACAAGAATATCAAGGCCAAGGCCTTGTCATTGATTAATGTTTAGTATATAGGAGATCATGGTTGATGCCTATGGTTTCTGTGCTAAGTCAAGCACATTTGTAAACATAATGTAAGTATGCAAATTATTGAAAACCCACAGCCAGCTATGTGAATGCGACGAATAATGAGATGGGGGCATGATTTTCCTAAGGATAACAGGGTGGGAATGTTAACCTTGAGCTAGTTTGGGGAAAAGCCACGTGTCAAGGGGAGAAACCATCAGAACTGTCAACTACCCTCTTTCTTGTCTTCTCTTCCTAACCATTTATTCTGCCAACAGGTGGTTGAGGTAGTTATTGCTTGGAAGGGGAAGAGTATGGACAATTTTGAATTGGGTAGAGCACCCAGTTTTGGGAGGTTGTGTTTTGCTTGCATGGACAAGAAAACACCAGAACCGTATGCCAATTTGAACCATGCATTCACATTTTGGATTTATTCTCACGTCTTGAGAGTGGCGAAGAGTGTTGGTTCAGGCGTCATCAATCATTCATTCATCACCATCTTCATTTCCTAGAGGTGAGACATTGTGGCAGCAGTGGAGCTCCACCTATGGATATTCTTTGTCTTTCCCATGGAAAGACTATGATTGTTGTATTGCAGCATTGTCTTAAACTATAGAGTGTATGAGACCTTGTTACTCGTGTTCTAGAGTAAGCCTGTGTGGTAGATTCTCCTTGTGGTCGTTTTGTTGTGTACCCTGGTTCGGGTGTGAGCTATGTACAAGACTTAGGAATGGGAGAGATGTAGAATGGGCTTGATAAACCTAGTGTGGAACCTCATGATAAGATAAGAGTGGTTGGTAAACCTTCTATGCACATCCTGAAGAGAACTGGAAGGGAAGTTGTAGCCCAAGGGTCTGTGGAGCAGAGAATGGGACACTTCCTTATGTTGGGTGTGTAGGCAGTAGGGAATCTAGGCCAGATAGGTCTTGCGAAGCTGTTCTTAGCTCTATAGATGAGCTCACTAGCTTAGCAGTTCTTCCTTCCCATTACCTTAGAAGCTTGATAAACCCAACTGGAAGAACGGCTTGGCTGGTTAGCCTGATAAACCCAGTTGTTGGCTTGGTTGTGTCTTATTGTGATTGACTTGGTGAGTAACCTTTGGTTGGACAATTTGATAAACCCAAGTGCGAATACTGGCTTGGCTAGATAGCCTGATAAACCCAGCAGTGAGATGGCTTGACTCTGAACAAACTGATAAACCCATCTGTTGGCTTGACTGTGAATATTATGATAAACCCATCTGTTGGCTTGACTGGTCCTTAAAGGTGAATGTTGTCTTGACTATGTTTAGTATGTGAACCCAACTGTGAAATGGCTTGGTTAAGTGGCCTATGAAACCCATCTGTTGGAATGTTTTCCCTTATAGCTTGATAAAACCAACTATGTTGGCTTGACTGAGTGTGATTTCACCTTGGCTATGTATGACTCTGCTAGAGTTCCCTTATTCCTTGAGGAAATCATGCCCATCTCGGGGGTGGCAGTGTTTCTGAGAGTCTAAGGAGCACACTGTTCTATGGTTTGGAGGAACATTGCAGCGACATAGCTGGTTGCGGGACCAGTTCCATTCAAGATAAGTGTTCTTGTCTATGTTATTCTCTACAATTGTAATTATTGTTTTGCAAATGGCTTGATGGAATGTGATTAACATGTTTCTATGTTGAATTGATGCATTGTTCCTTTAAATAACTACAATTATAGGCATCTATGCATGTTTTTCCATCAATGCATTCTGGAACTAAGTTGCAGGGTATATTGGTTAGATTGGTAATGGCCAGAATGATCAGATCGATCCAAGGATTCAGTGGAAAAGCTGAGTTTTCTGCTAGAAATCCTCCCTTGTGCAAATTTGCAGGTTTGCGGGATGTGGGATGTGGAACACCGCTTGCATATTTTGGTCTCCGTAGATTTTCCTTCCACAAATTCCTCTCTACAACTTGCGGTTTGCGGGATGCGGGGTGCAGGATCGTAGTGTCATGATTTCCATGATTCCCAATCCCGCAAGACAAAGTTTCTGCACCGTCAATCTTCGCGAGATGGTTGTCCGCCGTCGATCTATTTCTGATGTAGGATGTAGAAAGTGAGATCGTAATTTTTGTAATTTTTGACCCCACAACTTGGGCTTTCTGCACTGTTGATCTTGCGGGTGGATTCTGAATCATTTATTTGGTTCCAGTCTGCGGGATTGTTTATGATCATATATTTCCCTCGTGTTTTCTCTCCGCCAGCCGATATCCTCTGCGATCTTTTCTTCCAAATTATCAAATTGATCTATGGAATATGGGAGGGAGCGTGACAGTGTTGGAAATGTTGAGTTGTGGTGCACGACCATGCCCTATGTTTCGATGAGCAGTAAAGGATCTCGATGAATTTTTTTTAATTTCGCATGATAATGGGGTATGGGTACATGACCGTGTGGTATCAAAGCTGTGAGTTACAACATTGGGCCTAGATGGGCCAAAAAGCAGTCAAGAGTACCCTCTGATACAAACTTGTAGTACATTATAGTGTGGTATTAGAGTTGCGGGTTGTAGCATTGGGCTTGGATGGGCCGAAAAACAGTCAAGAGTACCCTCTGATACCAACTTGTAGTACACTACAGTGTGGTATCAGAGCTACAGGTTGCACCATTGGTCCTAGATGGGCTGAGAATTAGTTAAACAGAGCTGTTGGTTACAACATTGGGCCTAGATGGGCCAGGTGACAGTAAGTAAATGGTTTTGATTTTGAATTATTGTGTCTAACAAATGGTGTTGATAACACATTTTGCAGAGTCATAGTATATTTTGGAAAGTTAAGTTGTGGTTCAACAATGAGAACCCATGACGGATATGATGTTTGGGACTACTACAAGCGTGCATGAGATGCCATGGGGGAAAATGTCCGAGTTGGAAATGATGACATAGAGTTTAATGGAAGGAGATTCCAAGAGATGCTGATTGATATTGCAGCCACCATTAGAATCCCGATTAAAGCTCAAGAAGAGCAGCATCAGTTGAATGCTGCCATGTTGCAGAGTTTAACAGACTTGCAAAGAAAGATAGACTCTGTACAGGGTAAGGTAAAATCTGAAGCTAGTAAGACCAGTACCAGAAGAAGAATAAAGACTGCTAGTAGATCATCTGACTCAGAAAAATAAAGTGGGGATTCAAGCTCTTCTTCTTGCAAGGGAAAGGGAAAGAGGCACCATAGGGATTTCTCTCGAGATGAACTTAAGAAGGATAAGCCTCCTACATTTGATGGCGAGGTAAGGACTGGACAAGAAGTTGAATCTTGGTTTCTTGGGATAAAGAAGTACTTCCAAATTTAGGATTATTTGGGGAACATCAAGGCACGGGTTTCCATATTCAATTTGAATGGAAGGGCATCCATTTGGTGGGAGCACTTCAAGCATGTAAGGAATATCAGTGAAAGAAGACTTAAGTGGAAACAGTTCCAGAAGTAGCTCAAGCAGAAATACCTCTCTGACAAGTAGTATGATGACAAGATCAAATAATTCCATGAACTGAGATTGGGACAACAGAACATGGAAGAGTATTCGAACAGGTTCCTAGAACTGTTGAGATATGTCAGGTACATCAAGGATGAGAAGGTGAAAACTTAGAATTTTCTGAGTGGATTACCTTAGTCTTACAAAGACAGAATCGAGTTTTATGAACCTAGAACTCTTGATGAAGCAATTAGGAAGGCTAAGTATTGCTATGAGAAAAGCAAAGGAAGACCTGATTACCATAAGACATGGAAGGACAAGAAGAATGAGAAGTCTGACCAAAGGAATAAATTTTTCAAACCTTCTAGCTTCAGGAATCGATAGAGGCATCCATCCCAAGCTGAAAAGAAGTCAGCTAGAGTGGTGGGAGAAAATCCAAGAGATCCACAGTAGATCATAGAAGCACTCCAATGTTGGAGATGTGGAGGACCCCACATGAGCAGGAATTGTCCACTCCAGAATGAGAGTGGAAGGCCATCTTATAACATTCAAGAAGGAGAAATAGTGGGTCAAGTAGAAAGGGTCATCCCTAGGATTTATGCAGCACTGGAGTACCGCTAGGAAGATCACCAGTCAACTGTGGTTGAAGTTGCAGGTAAGATTGTTGAGAAATTTGTTTCTACCTTAATTGACCCTGGTTCTACTCACAATTAGATTACTCCTAGAGTAGTGGAGGTTTGTGCCCTTAAGAAAGTAAAGCATAGAAAATCTTGGTTAGTTCATCTAGGCACGGGAACTAAGAGAAAGGTTAGTGAAGTGGTGGAGAAATGTCCATTGGTTATGAATGGATTTACCACTTGTGTAGATATGAATGTTCTACCCCTTGGTTCCTATGATTTTCTCATTGGAATGGATTGGTTAGAATCTCACAGAGTAAATCTTACTGTTATAATAAAGCTTTTGAGTGCTTGGATGAGGAAGGGATCTCAAGGATGGTGAAAGGCATTCCAAAGGTGATTTCTATGAGGCAGATTTTAGCGATGCAGTTGAAGAAGTTCTATAGAAAAGGTTGCTAGTTATATGCAGCTCATATCTCGGAGGCACTAGAGAATGAAACTCATAGGTTGGAGGACTTTCATGTGTTGAAGGAATTCAGGGATGTCTTTCCCGATGAGATTCCAGGGCTTCCTCCGAAGAGGGACATTGATTTCACAATTGAACTTGTGCCAGGAGCGGCACCAGTGTCTAAGACACCCCTCAGAATGAGTACACCAGAAATGCTAGAGCTGAAGATGCAACTACAAGAGTTGTTGGAGAAGAAGTATATCAAACCCAACATGTCTCCTTGGGGAGCACCAGTTCTGTTTGTAAAGAAGAAAGATGGTACACTCAGATTGTGTGTTGATTACATATAGCTGAACAAAGTCACAGTAAAGAACAAGTATCCTTTTCCAAGGATTGATCACCTCTTTGATCAAATGAGAGGAGCAAAGGTATTTTCCAAGATTGACTCGAGGTCAAGTTACCATCAAGTGAGAATCAAGGATGAAGGCATTCATAAGACATCCTTCAGAATAAGGTATGGACATTATTAGTTTGTAGTGGTACCATTTGGTCTCACAAATGCACCAGCTACATTAATGTGCCTTATGAATAGTGACTTCAGCAGGTATTTGGACAAGTTTGTTCTTGTTTTCCTTGATGAAATTCTTGTTTATTCTAAGAATGAGGAAGAACATGAAGAGCATTTGAGATTGACATTGCAATTGCTTAGAGAGAATCAGTTGTATGCAAAGCTAAGCAAGTGTGACTTCTATAAATATAGAATTCAGTATTTGGGTCACATTATCTCAGAAGAGGGTATATCTATGGACCTTGAAAAGATTGAAGCCATTTTGAATTGGCCTACTCCTGGAAATGTGACATATGTAAGATATTTTATGGGACTTGCAGGATACTATAGGAGGTTCATTGAAGGATTCTCCAAGCTTGCACATGCCATTACTTCTTTGCAAAAGAAGGGCATAAAGTTTGAATGGACAAGGAAGTGTGAAGAAATATTCCAGTAGTTAAAGAATGTTCTCACAAGTGCACCGGTTTTGAAATTTGAAGACCCAATGAAAGATTTTGTGGTGTGTACTAATGCATGTGGTCAAGGGCTTGGAGGAGTCCTTGTGCAAGACAACCACGTTATATGTTATGAGTCAAGGAAGTTGAAGGATCATGAGAAGAACTATGATACTCATGATATGGAACTTGTAGCCATAGTACATGCTCTCAAGATGTCAAGGAATTACTTGATGTGCATAAGATTTGAGTTAAGAACAGACCATTGCGGTGTGAAGTATTTATTTGATCAACCTACTCTGAATGCTAGGAAAGCTAGATGGCTAGAGTTTTTATGTGAGTTTGATTTTGAGATCAAGCACATAAACGGGAAAGAGAATAAAGTAGTTGATGCACTCAGCAGGAAGCTACAGGAAATGCATGTGGCATTCGTTAGTGTTTGCCAATCATATTTGAGGTAGAAGATTGTTAATCATACTACTGGAAATGAAATGTATGTGCAAATAAAAGACAAATTGCAGCAACAAAGTCTTGAGAAGAGATATGAGGAATATAAAATGGAAGAAAATGGACTTCTTACTTATAAAGGCATAATTTACATTCCAAATGTAGCATATTTGAGGAGAGTTGTTATGGATGAGATCCATCAAGCTCCATATTCTAGTCACCCAGGATATCATAAGACAATTGCTACAGCTAGAAAGCAGTACTTTTGGCTAGGAATGAAAAAGGACATGGCTGTACATATTTCAAGGTTCATGAAATGTTAGCAGGTAAAGGTTGAGCATCAACACCCTACAAGTTTGTTGCATCCTTTTTCAGTTGCAGAATGGAAATGGGAAGTTTAATATGGATTTTATCATGGGATTGCCAATGACTTGGAGACAACATGAATCCATCATGGTTGTGGTGGACAAGTTGAAAAAGGAAACACATTTTATACTAGTTAAGTCTACACATAAGACTGATGACATTACAAAGATATTCATGAAGGATATTTTCAAATTGCACGGATTTCCAAAGGAAATAGTCTCTGACAGAGATGTCAAGTTAACTTCCAATTTTTGGAAGGGGTTGTTTGGGGATTTGGGTACAAAGTTGAACTTCAGCATTGCTTACCATCCCTAAACTAATGGGCAGACAGAGAGGGTAAATCAAGTGTTGAAAGACATGCTTCGTATGTATGTGATGGACAAACCAACAAAGTGGGAAGATTACTTACACTTGGTAGAGTTTTCTTATAATAATGGACAGCAAGCATCCTTGGGGATGAGTCTGTATCAAGCATTGTATGGAAGGAGGTGTAGAACACCAGTGACTTGAAATAATCTAGTGAACAAGGTTGTTCTTGGTCTAGAATTGCTCAAGGATATGGAGCAGGAGGTTGTAAAGATCAGGCAGAATCTGAAGGCATCCCATGACAGATAGAAAGGATATGCTGATAAGCATAGGGTGAACAGTGAGTTTAGTATTTTGGATCATGTTTACCTCAGAATGAGGGAAAAGAAGAGTTCCTTGAGGCTTGGGAGTTGTGCCAATATGTCACCAAGATATTGTGGGCCATTCGAAGTGCTTGAAAGAATAGGGCCAGTTGCATATATACTTGCATTTCCTGCTAGCACTAGGGCTCAAAATGTTTTTCATGTTTCTTTTCTTAATAAATATATGCATGACCCTAACCAGGTGATAATTTAGGATGTGATTTAGATGGAACTCAAGGGAGAGTTTTGAATCAAGCCTATGTGCATCCTCGACAGGAAGGTCACCATGCTCCAGAACCGAGCCATAGGACAGGTAAAGGTGCAATGGTAGGACTACAGTCCTTAAGAGGCTATGTGGGAGCTGGAGGATGCCATGTGATTGGCACATCCATTTTTGTTCAATTCTACGGAGCACTGAGGCGATGCCAGTGTAGCATTTTGTTCAAATTTTGTAAGCACTAAGGATAGTGCTATTGAATGGGAAGGGGAATGTAACACCTCGATTTTTACCCCGTTGCATTAATGTATATGATGTAAATATTATATCGAACCATGAAAAGTATCTCAAGGCCAAAGCCCTATCATTGATTAATGTTTGGTATATAGGCGATCATGGTTGATGCCTATGGTTTCTGTGCTAAGTCAAGCACATTTGTAAACATCATGTAAGTATGCAAATTAATGAAAACCCACTACCAACTATGTCAATGCCATGGATAATGAGATAGGGGCATGATTTTCCTAAGGATAAGGGGGTGGGAATGTTAACCTTGAGCTAGTTTGGGGAAAATCCACGTGTCATGGGGAGAACCTATCGAAACTGTCAACAAACATATTTCTTGTCTTCTCTTCCCAACCATTTATTCTACCAGAAGGTGGTTGAGGTAGTTATTGCTTGGAAGGGGAAGAGCATGGACAATTTTAAATTGGGAAGAGAACCTAGTTTTGGGAGGTCGTGTTTTGCTTGCATGGACAAGAAAACACCAAAATTGTATGCTAGTTTGATCCACGTGTTCACATTTTGGATTTACTCTCACATCTTGATAGCGATGAAGAGTTCTAGTTCAGGCATCGTCAGTCATTCATTCACCACCATCTTCATTTCCCAGAGGAGTGACATTGTGGTAGTAGCAGAGCTGCACCTGTGGATATTCTTTGTGTTTTGTGAGTGTCTTTCCCATGGAAAGGTTGTGATTGTTGTATTGTAGCATTGTCTTAAACTACAGAGTGTATGAGACCATGTTACTCGTGTTCCAGAGTAAGCCTGTGTGGTAGAGTCTCCCCGTGGTTGTTGTGTTGTGTACCCTGGTTTAGGTCTGAGCTATGTACAAGACTTAGGAATGGGAGAGATGTAGAACGAGCTTGATAAACCTAGTGTGGAACCTCACTATAAGATAAGAGTGGCCAGTAAACCTACTGTGCACATCCTAAAGAGAACTGAAAGCGAAGGTGTAGCCTAAGGGACTTTGGAGCAGTGAAGAGGACACTTCCTTGTGTTGGGTGTGTAGGCAGTAGGGAAGCCAGGCGAGATAGGTCTTGTGAAGGTGTTCTGAGAGCTGTAGATGAGCTCACTAGCTTAGCAGTTCTTCCTTCCCATTGCCTTAGAATTCTGATAAACCCAACTGGAAGGATGGCTTGGTTGGTTAGCCCGATAAACCCATCTATTGGCTTGGATTTGTATTGTTGTGATTGACCTTGTGAGTAACCTTTGGTTGGACAGTCTAATAAAACCAATTGTGAATGCTGGCTTGGATAGTTATCTTGATAAACCTAGTAGTGAGATGGATTGATTGTGAACAGTCTGATAAAGCCATATGTTGGCTTGACTGGTCCTTAAAGGTGAATGTTGGCTTGACTATGTTCAGTCTATGAACCCAAATGTGAGATGGCTTGGCTAGGTGGCCTGTGAAACCCATTTGTTGGAATGTTTTCCCTTACAACCTAATAAAACCAACTGTGTTTGCTTGACTCAGTGTGATTACACCTTGGCTATGTATGAGTCTACTAGTGTTCCCTTATTCCTTGAGAAAATCATTCCTAGCTCGGGGGTGGAAGTGTTGCTAAGAGTCTAAGGAGCACACTAGCCTATGGTTGGGAGGAACGTTGCAACAAGATAGATGGTTGCGGGACCAGTTTCATTCAAGATAAGTGTTCTTGTCTATGTTATTCTCTGCAATTGTAATTCTTGTTTTGCAAATGGATTGATGGAATGTGATGAACATGTTTCTATGTTGAATTGATGCATTGTTCCTTTGAATAATTGCAATTAGTTCCATCAATGCATTTTAGAAATAATTTGTAGGCTAGATTGATCAGATTGGTAATGGCCGGAATGATCAAATCGATCCAATGATTTAGTGGAAAAGCTGAGTTTTCTGCTAGAAATCCTCCCTTGCGCAAATTTTCACGTTTGCGAGATGCAGGATGTAGAACAATGTTCACAGATTTTGGTTTTCGTAGATTTTCCTTCCACAACTTCCTCTTCACAACTTGCGGGATGCGGGATCGCAGTGTCACGATTTCCATGATTCTCAATCTTGTAAGACAAAGTTTTCACACCGTCGATCTTCACGTGATGGTTTTCCACCGTCGATTTGTTTCCGGTGCGGGATGCAAAAAGTGAGATCAAAATTTTTGTAATTTTTGACCCCACAACTCAGGATTTCTGCACCCTTGATCTTGTGGGTGGATTCTGAACCATTGATTTGGTTCCAGTCTATGGGATCGTTTATGATCGTATATTTCCGTCGCATTTTCTCTCTGCCGTCTGATCTCCTCTAAGATCTTTCCTTGCAGATTGTCGAACTAATCTATGGAAGATGGGAGGGAGCATGATAGTGTTGGAAATGTTTAGTTGTGGTGCATGACCATGCCCTTTGTTTTGATGAGCAGTAAAGGCTCTTGATGAATTTTTTTTAATTCCGCATGATAATGGGGTATGGGTACGTGAGAGTGTGGTATCAGAGCTGCGAGTTGTAGCATTGGGCCTAGATGGGATGAAAAGCAGTTAAGAGTACCCTCTGATACCAACTTGTATTACACTATAGTGTGGTATCATAGTTGCGGGCTGCAACATTAGGCCTGGATGGGCCGGAAAGAAGTCAAGAGTACCCTCTGATACCAACTTGTAGTACACTATAGTGTGGTATCAGAGCTCAAACCGGTGCACTTGTGAAAAGAAGGAAACTCAAGGATGGTGGAAGGCATTCCAAAGGTGATTTATGTGAGGCAGGTTTCAATGATATAGTTGAAGAATTTATGTGGGAAAGGTTTCCAATTATATGCATCCCATATTCTGGAGGCACCAGAGAATGAAACTCCTACGTTGGACGACTTTCATGTGTTGCAAGAATTCAGGGATGTGTTTCCTGATGAGATTCCAAGGATTCCTCCAAAGAGGGACATTGATTTCACAATTGAACTTGTGCTAGGAGCGGAACTAGTGTCCAAGACACCCTATAGAATGATTACACCAGAAATGCTAGAGATGAATATGCAACTGTAGGAGTTGTTGGAGAAGAAGTATATCAGACACAACACATCTCCTTAGGGAGCACCAGTTCTATTTGTAAAGAAGAAAGATGATACACTCAGATTGTGTATTGATTACATACATCTAAACAAAGTCACAGTAAATAACACGTATCCTTTTCCTAGGATTGATGATCTCTTTGATCAAATGAGAGGAGAAAAGGTATTTTCCAATATTGACTTCAGGTCGGGTTAGCATCAGGTAAGAATCAATAATGAATACATTCATAAGACAACCTTAAGAACAAGGTATGGACATTATGAGTTTGTAGTGGTACTGTTTGGTCTCACAAATGCACTAGCTACATTTATGTGCCTTATGAATAGTGTCTTCAGTAGGTATTTGGACAAGTTTGTTCTTGTTTTCCTTGATGACATTCTTGTTTATTCTAAGAAATAGGAAGAACATGAAGAGAATTTGAGATTGACATTGTTGGTTGTATGCAAAGCTGAGCAAGTGTGACTTCTATAAAGATATAATTCAGTATTTGGTTCACATTATCTCAAAAGAGGGTATATCTGTGGACCCTGAAAAGATTGAAGCCATTTTGAATTGGCCTACACCAAGAAATATGATAGATGTAAGATCTTTTATGGGACTTGCAGGATACTATAGGAGGTTCATTGAAGGATTCTCCAAGATTGCACATGCCATTACTTCTTTGCAAAATAAGGTCATAAAGTTTGAATGGACAGGGAGGTGTCAAGAAAGCTTCCAGAAGTTAAAGAGTCTTCTCACAAGTGCACCAATTTTGAAAGTTATAGACCCAGCGAAATATTTTGTGTTGCGTACAAATGCATGTGGTCAAGGGCTTGGAGGAGTCCTTATGCAAGAAAACCATGTTATATGTTATGAGTCAAGGAAGTTGAAGGATCATGAGAAGAACTATGCTACTCATGATCTAGAACTTGCAGACATAGTACATGCTCTCAATATGTGGAGGCATTACTTGATGGGAAGAAGATTTGAGTTAAGGGCAGACCATTGCGGTCTGAAGTATTTATTTGATTGGCTGTCACATGCCCAAATTTGCAAAACAATTTAATGTTATTTAGAAACATTATGTTATATTTTATGCTAAGTTTGTAATTGATGACCAAGTGGGGTCAAGAATAATTAATGTATTTCAGAATATTTTATTAATAAATAAATAAATGATGAGACAACAACTTAGGGAAGCTGTTAAAAGAGTGTTAACTGGTCACTTGATGGAGGAGGCTGGGTGGAGAGTATAATGACAAGTGGCATCATCCTCAAACTACTTCTAACTATTGCAAGTGGAAACTTCCCTATATTTGTGGTCATGATTCCCCAAGAAAGTGGAATTGGAGCAGTTGGCTCATTAAGTAAAAACTGACCTAGAAGACCTATGCGTTGACATAAAACTTCCCATTGAATACAACTAAGGCTGCTCATTCTGGAATTGTGATCATTCAGTGTGAATGAAGTGCACATGAGAAATTCAATGGAGGGGACTTATTGAAGTGAGTTTGATGGGTTAACTATTGAGAACTGAACTTATGTAGTTGTTAGGATGAAGTTCTTACTTCTGTAAGCAGGATTGAATTACTGATGTAATTTGACCAGTCAAGTGACAGAAGGTCTTAAGGATACATCCTCCACCTAGTACTCTATTAGGAGGACTAGGAAACAGGCTTGGGGGTCCTAAGGAAGTGTAGACTAAGTTTTCTCTAAGAGTAGATTGGGAGGAACAACCTCCTTAAGCTATTGTCACCTCATCATTTGACAGGTTTTTATTTGTTCGTGTTATTTATAGTTTATTTACTATTCTCAGTAAATATTTACTAGTTTTTCAAAGATATGCATGTTATTGTTTGTTAGGGTTTATGCAGAAAATAGCATTGTGTATTGAT
Source organism: Pseudotsuga menziesii (assembly GCA_001517045.1). Lineage (NCBI taxonomy): Eukaryota > Viridiplantae > Streptophyta > Pinopsida > Pinales > Pinaceae > Pseudotsuga > Pseudotsuga menziesii. The sequence goes on along the minus strand of LPNX010861066.1, from coordinate 134,226 downwards.
AAAATTAGGGACATGTAGATTATGTTTAAAACAGTAGTATTATCGCTAAATGAAAATTAAATAGACATAAATTACCATACTATATTTTTCCACGCCTTGTATAGGCATTACTCTAGTACAGCTGGTTGATTAAGTAGATGTGATGATTTATTTATCAACTCGGAATAAAAAATGCAAATGATTACTTTTATAATTTGTATGTGATTCATTATAGAAATTAGCAGTATTTTCTCTATCTACTGGAAGTATCTGTATTATCTAATACAAGAAAAGAAAAGAATATATATTAATTATTAGTAGTCATACTAATCACAGAACTATTATTAGTACTAATAGTTAACACAAACATAATAGATAAAGTTATATAAATAAACATAGGAACAATAAACAAAATAGTACTTAGGGTTTGAACCTAGATAGTACTCGATAAGTTCTTATAATAACGTATTCTAAGTTCATATTTGCATTCTACACTAAAAACAAATGTTTTACTGTAAAATTCAAATATTTACTTAAGGTTATCGAACGATAGGTTTTATCCCTATAAATAGATGTTCATACTCTTAATACTTTTATAAAATTTAACAGCTGTAATTAATTATTTATAAAAAGTAAAAATAGAAAAACAAAACCAAAATTATTCCTGTAAATTTTGTCTTATTACAGAAATGTAGGGTATTCAAAATAATAACCCTTCTGAGCAAAAACAGAGTACTAAATTTACTCAATAACACTGTAAAAGTTCCAATAATATAATTACTGGAAAACATTTAAATTACAAGATAACATAAAAATTAAATGACATTGTTAATGATTTAAATAAGAGACAAAATAGAAAGTAGTGTAATGGCTCATAGGCCTTTTATAAATTTCAGTCGAGGATTAAAGCCTGCACAAAAACAAATCCTACAATTTCTTTTAAAAAAAGAAAATAGTAAACCCAAAAATTTATAGCTACTAATAAACCATGTCTCATTACAGGTTTTGACTGAGCGAACAGTCTTTTATTTTCATTAAAAAAACACCCTTAAAAACTTAAGTAACTGGGTAGAGGTCGAGTAGCATTGTCACGGCTAAGAGCTGAGTTTTTAAAAATTTAAGGAAAAAGATTAGATCGTTCAAGCTGTAAAGACTCTGTCAAGTAAACTCCAGGTAACGGCTGCAATAGCCTTCAACATTATTGCACTTAATACCCTTTAGGGTTTTTAATATAAAAACAAAATAATAAGAAGTAATCTAACAGTAAAACCCCATCCAATTCCTTAACCAGAAATGAAATATCCTCATCTTCCAACCACCATAACTCATTGCAGGAGAAAAACCCTCAGTGCAATCCGAGGCTTACCAGGGTTTGTGTGGATATTAATGGGAGAGTGGTGCTCTCAGCTAACCCCATTTTCCATAAGAGGAACCTGAACAGAAGAATAAGTATTAGCCACAACATTTAAATGTTTTTGAAGTTTATAACTTTCATGCATTAAAGAACTTGACCGACAGTTTACCTAATAACATTATCATTGGAGAAGTTGTGAATGCAAGCAGTTGGAGCAGCTCGATGGCACATGTGAAAGGAATACCCCAGATGAGTTGAATTTGTTAGTTACAACTAAAACCTTAAGCCACGAATACAAAGTAAATGAGTAACACTCCGGCTAGAACGAAGAACACTCTTATTCAAGATCCGTCCACAATTTTTCTATCTGAATTACCAACTCAGTCTTCAAATTGATGAAGGAAATGTTTTTTCACTCACACAGTTTCTTTACAGTAGGCATAAAACACATAAAAACTAGTCTTTACTTCTCATGAGGCCTAGCTCACAGTGGAAATGGGAAACCTAGAAGTCAATATGGAGTAACAGCGGCCACGAGCTCATAGCTTGACCACACTAGACAAGAAACCCTCTCTCTCTTGCAAATAAAGATTAGGGAAAAAAACAAAGTCAACTTAACCATTGGTTTGATCCTCCATGTGTCCTAGATTTGTCATCGACATGGGTAACTTCTCTATATTCATGTATGCAGTTTTGAATCTGTATTTAAAATTATTACATATCAAATCCTATAACCATTAAATCAATGCAATTGCTATGATTGCCAATAATATTTTACCTTCGAAATATTTCCATGCTTAGTATAGTAACTATAGGATTAAGACATGGATATTCTTCTAGGGTTTTATTTTATAAATCAAGTTCTTTTGCTAACTATGTTTGATATAGCTAAAAGATATATATTTTATATTAAACTATATAAAAAGGAGATCTAAAGGTAGCCATTTGTTTTCATTAGAGTTGAAAGGTTAAATAGGACGAAGAAAAAATAAGATATCCTATAGTATGTTAATGAACAAAATTATCTCAAGAGTTTAATTAAACAAACTTGTAAAAAGGTATATTTTATAGCTAGTGGTGCACCACGAAGTCAAGCTGTAAAATACAAATAAAATACAATCGAGATAAAAACTGTAAAATTTTTAAAAGGCATTCTTTTAGCTAGGAAAAAAATCTCAATCCAAATGTAGTATGGAGTTGGGGACGTAAGTAAAAGCAGATCTCATATTGATATAAGAGTTTCAATTTTAACTTTAAACATCTAATCCATGAATATGTAGTCTAGAGTCATTATAGGTATGTTTTTATTTTGAGGAAAAAATTTAATTTAAACCCTAAAACAAGGGTAAATGTGATAGACATCAAACATTGTTGAGTGATCTAAGCATTAAGTTGTGAACTTTATTGCTTTCCATTTAAACTCTAAATTACAATTACTGTAAACAGGAATACAAGTATTCATTAGAATTTTAATCCTAAACATCCAAATGATTTGAGGATAGTTGATAGTATTTGATCATGCAATTTTCTTAACTCATACATAGGTAGTTTTGTTTTCAACGTCCTTACGAAGTTTTAACGACATAAGCAAGGTCAACATTACCTCTTATGGAGACAAGCTGCATTTAAACTTTCTAAGTCTAGCATCATATTGATGCTAGGGAAGTGTCTTCTTGACCTGAATATAAATATTATTTTTATTGGAACTTACGCTTACCTGTTAAAACCTGTAAAGAGACATCAATCCCACTATGTTATCTAGAAGCTAAGTAATCCCCGATCACCCTAAGAATCTTTCCCCTACTTGACAAAAGAAAACAATACTATACTTAGCATTAGTAAAAAAAGACAGTTTTCTTTTCTACTTTATGTAAATATGCAATTGCTATGTTGAAACAATACTAATACAGTATTTAAAGATAAACTTTTGAGTTATACAAAACCTTATAACAAAAGTAATCTTTGTTTCTCTTGCAAACTGTTAATTATTCTGCTAACCATTAGTGGTTCCTTATCCAAGACTTTTGACATTTTATGTCACATGAAAATTTTTGAGTTATTACATGTGGTATCAGAGCACAAGGTTCAGACACTAGGCCTGAATGTGGCTCAACTTGCATATGTGGAACAGTAAATTTAGACAAACATGCTGATGTTATTTTGCTTTGAGTGATATTCCCAGAGAATTTTGTTTTCTGAGTTAATCACAGGTATGGATAGATTAGAAGAATATGCGAATGAGGGATCTCCTTACACTGAACAAAATAATTTTCAAAAAGAACCTATACAAGAAGAGATAACTAATAATTCTTCCGAATTACTACAAACAATTAAGGAACTAAAAACAGAGAAGGAATCGGTTAAGAGAGAAAATGAGAGGATTCTGAGAGCTCAGGAAGAGCTAAATCATATTTTAATGGAAATATTTCATACTGAGGAAAAAGATAAAAGAACCGAGTGAGAAGATATGGGTAATCAACATAAAGATAAAAGGACTAAACGAGTTAAAAATGAAAGTAGCTCATCTTATGAAGTATATGGTGATTCACATAAACAAAACTCCCATTATACTAGTGACAGTAATGAAGATAATCACCATACTAGGAAGAGAAATTTTAAAGCTTACGAAGAAATATCTAAAGAATTCAAGAAGATCAAGCCACCAACCTTTAATGGAGAAACTGAAAAAGGGGAAGAAGAAGAATCCTGGCTGTCCGGGATTAAGAAATACTTCCAAATTTATAACTACTCTAATCAACTGAAGACCAAGATGGATATTTATAATCTTATGGGAAAAGCATATATATGGTGGAAGGAATTAAAAGGAGTAAAAGGTATAAGGGAGAAAAATATAAATTGGAGTACATTTAACAAATATTTCAAGAAGAAATTTTTATTTGAACAATATTATGAAGAAAGGGCTAAGGAATTTTACGAGTTGAAACTGGGAACAATGAATATGAAAGAACTAAATAATAAATTTCTAAGTTTGCTTAGGTATGTGCCACATATTGTGGATGAGAAACCTAAGGTACAACGGTTTCTCAGTTGTTTACCTTATCATATAAAAGACATAATTGAGTATGACAATCTGAAAACTTTAAAACAAGCAATGAGAAAAGCGAATTTTTGTTATGAACAGAATCGTAAAAAGGAAAGTATGAATAACTGGAAGTCCTAAAGAAATAATAAATTTGAACAAAAAAAGAAAGATTTTGTACCTAATCGAAATTTTAAGAATAGTAATACAAGAAATTTTCCTAGTAAAAATTTCCAAGGGAACAAAGGTAATTCACAGACCAATCCAAACAATCAAAGGAATAAAGAATCTACTAACAACCATAGTAACTATACAAAGAATTTTGAACGAAAGGAACCCATAAAGTGTTGGGAATGTAATGGTCTGCATTATGCATCAATTTTCCCTAATTGGAAGAAGACTATTAGCAACATACACACAATACAGGAGGAGATGACTATTGGTGATCTAGCGAGGACAATGCCTAAGATCAACGCAACATTGGAGAACCAGCAAGCAGATTATCAAACTTTCATGGTGGAAGTGTAAGGTAAGATAAATCAAATACCTATTTCTATTTTAATTGATCCAGGAGCTAGTTTAAGCTATATTTCTTCTAATTTAGTAGAAAAGTGTAATATTTCAGTTGAAAAGTTTGCAAGATCTTGGTTAGTTGAGTTAGCTACTGGTGCAAAGAGAAAAGTAATTAGATTTATTAATAATTGTGCATTAACTATGGATCAGTTTAAAACCTTTGTTAAGCTCAATGTGATACCTTTAGGTTCATATGATATGTTAATTAGTATGGATTGGTTAGAACAGCATAGGGTGGTCCTGAATTGCTTTGATAAAACCTTTACTTGCATAAACAATGATGGAGAGTTAATAAAAGTAAAAGGAATCCCTAGGAAAATAGCCATAAGGTATATTTCTGCTTTGTAGCTTAAGAGAGTTGTTCGAAAGGGCTGTAAATCTTTTGTCGTAACAATAATTAATGCAAAAAACACTAACAACAGAGATAAATTAAAACTGGAAGATATTCCAATTCTAAGAGAATATTTGGATGTATTTCCAAAATAAATTATGGGACTGCCTCTGAAACACTGAATTAGATTTTACATTTGAGCTGGTACTTGGTTCAGTGCCCAGCTCAAATGCCCCTTATCGGATGAATATACTGGAATTAAATGAACTTAAGTCACAGTTAAAATAACTTATTGATAATAATTACATTAGACTTAGTGTGTCTCCCTGGGGGGCACCTATCATTTTTTTAAGAAGAAGGATGGAACTTTACGACTATGTATAGATTACCATCAATTAAATAAAATGACTATCAATAATAGATACCCATTACCACGCATAGATGATCTATTTGATTAGCTACGTGGAGAAATGGTGTTCTCAAATATTGATTTATGATCTGGATACCACCAGGTCTAAATCAAGGATGAAGACATATTTAAAACAACTTTTAGGACTCAATATGGACATTACGAGTTTGTCATTATGCCATTCGGCCCAGTTGTTTTTATGTGTCTGATGAATAACGTAATGCACAAATATCTGGATAAATTTGTGGTCGTATTTATTGATGACATATTAAGTTACTCAAAGTTTGAAGAGGAACATAAAGAACACTTAAAAATTGTCTTACAAGAGTTACGAGAACATCAAATTTTTGCAAAATTTAGTAAATGTGATTTCTTTAAAGATAAAATCCAGTATTTGGGTCATGTGGTGACTAAAGAATGAATTTCTATTGACCCCGAAAATATAAAGGCAATCGAAGATTTGTCAGTCCCAAAAGACGTAACTGACATCCGATCATTCATGGGGATTACTGGTTACTATTGGAGATTCATCGAAGGGTTTTCAAGAATTGAAAATCCTATAACCTCTTTGCAGAAAAAGGGGGAGAAATTAGATTGGAATCAAAAGTGTGAAGACAGTTTTCAAAAGTTAAAAACATTACTAACCACCGCACCAATTCTAAGAATTGATGACCCTAATAAAGATTTTATAGTATGTACTGATGCATGTAATGATAGTTTAGGAGGAGTATTAAATCAGGAAGGACATGCCATTGCTTATGAGTCTAGGAAGCTGAAGGTTCACGAGAAAAATTATGTGACCTATGACTTGGAATTAGCTGATGTCATACATGCCTTAAAAATGTGGCGTCGTCATTTAATATGGAGGAAGTTTATATTAATGACAGCTAATAAAGGATCGAAATATCTATTGGATCAACCTAACTTGAATGCTAGGCAAGCTAGGCGGCTAGCTTTTCTAAGCGAATACGATTTTGAAATACAACATATTAAAGGAAAGGAGAATAAGGTTGCTGATGCATTAAGTTGAAATGGAAAGATGAATTTTACAATAACTATCAGCACTTACAAGACAGACTTGGAAGAACCGCTAGAAGATGGAATAGAACAAGATGAAAATTATCAGAAATTACAAGCAAAGGTAAGAGAAAATTTAATAGAAATTCTAAGTACAGGGTACAACTTGAATGAAAAAGGATTATTATTGTATAAAGACAGATTCTACATACCTAATGTACCTAAGATTAAGCTGTTAATTTTAGATGAAGTTCATAAAACTCCTTATTCAAGGCATCCAGGTTATCAGAAAACCATAACCATGCTAAGAAAGGATTATTTCTGGCCAAACATGAAAAATGAATTGGCAGAATACATTGCTAGGTGCTTCAAAAGTCAGCAAGTAATAACTGAACATCAACATCCAGCTGGGCTACTTCAGCCATTGCCTATTCGTAGCTGGAAATGGGAGATAATTAGCCTTGATTTTATTACGGGACTACCTAGAAATCAAAACCTAAATGACTCAATAATGATAGTTGTTGATAAACTGAGTAAAGAAACCCATTTTATACATGTAAAAACTACTTATAAAGCTGCACATATTGTTGATATTTTCTTAAAACAATTTTTTCGGTTGCATGGAATACCGAAGGTGATAATTTCAGATAGAGACCCTAAGTTTATAGGTATTTTTTGTAAATCTTTGTTTAAAGGGTTAAATACTATGTTAAATTTTAGTACCTCTTTCCATCCTCAAACCGATGGACAAACTGAAAGAGTAAATCAAGTATTGGAGGATCTATTTAGAATGTATGTAAAGGATCAGGTAGGTAAATGGGAAGATTATCTACACCTGGTAGAATTTGCTTACAATAATCATTATCAAGCTTCAGCTAGATATAGTCCTTTTGAAATTCTGTATGGAAGGAAATGCAATACTCCCATTTCTTGGAGTAATCTAGTGGACAGGTTAGTATTAGGACTTGAATTATTAAAAGAGATGGAGCTAATTGTAAAATAGGTACAAGGTAATTTGAAAATTGTGCAAGATCGACAGAAAAGCCAAGCAGACCTTAAACAAATTCCAAAGGAGTTACAGGTTGGTGAACATGTTTTTATTAAAGTGAGACCTAAAAGGATTTCTTTTAGGTTGGGTAGCTGTGCTAAGCTAGCACCTCGATATTGTGGTCCTTTTGAAATACTTTCCAAGATAGGACAGGTAGCATATCAGATAGTTGTACCAGCAAATTTAAGAGTTCACAATGTTTTTCATATTTATGTATTAAAAAAATATGCACATGATTCTACTCATGTTATTAATTGGAATGATGTGCAGGTGGAACCCAAAGGATATTTTCTGGTGGAACCGGATTGTATACTCAAAAGGAGGGAGATATTGCTTCACAATCACGCCATTGGTTAGGTGAAGGTGCGATGGAAGCACCTTAGTCCAGAAGAAGCCACCTGGGAATTGGAAAGTCATATGCGGGATGCATATCCAAATCTATTTCAGGGGAACTCTGAGGATGAGGAATAAATAACAGCGAGGACGATGTTATAAATTAAGGGGGTGTGTATGTCACATGCCCCAATTTGCAAAACAATTTAATGTTATTGAGGAACATTATGTTATATTTTATGCTAAGTTTGTAATTGATGACCAAGTGGGGTCAAGAATAATTAATGTATTTCAGAATATTTTATTGATAAATAAATAAATGATGAGACAACAACTTAGGGAAGTTGTTAAAAGAGTGTTAACTGGTCACTTGATGGAGGATACTGGGTGGAGAGTATACTGACAAGTGGAAGCATCCTCAAACTACCTCTAACTATTGCAGGTGGAAAATTTCCTATATTTGTGGTCATGATTCCCCAAGAAAGTGGAATTGGAGTAGTTGGCTCATTAAGTGAAAAATGACCCAGAATACCTCGGCATTGATATAAAACTTCCCATTGAAGATAGCTGAGGTTTCTCATTATGGAATTGTGATCATTCAGTGTGAATGAAGTGCACATGAGAAATTCGATGTAGGGGACTTATTGAAGTGAGTTTGAGGGGTTAACTACTGAGAACTGAACTTATGCAGTTGTTAGGATGAAGTTCTTACTGCTGTAAGCAGAATTGAGTTACTGCTGTAATTTGACCAGTCAGGTGACAGAAGGTCTGAAGGATACATCCTTCACCCAATACTCTACTAGGAGGACCAGGAAACAAGCTCGGGGGTCCTGAGGAAGAGAAAACTAATCTTTCTCCATGAGTAGGTTGGGAGGAACAGCCTCCTTAAGCTGTTGTCACCTCATAATTTGACAGGTTTTTATTTGTTCAGGTTATTTATAATTTATTTACTATTTTCAGTAAATATTTACTAGTTTTTCAAAGATATGCATTTTATTGTTTGTTAGGGTTTATGCAGAAAAGAGCATTGTGTATTGATAAAATTAGGGATATGTAGATTATGTTTAAAACAGTAGTATTATTGCTAAATGAAAAGTAAATAGACATAAATTACCAAACTATATTTTTCCACGCCTTGTATAGGCAGTACTCCAGTACAGCTGGTTGATTAAGTAGATGTGATGATTTATTTATCAACTCGGAATGAAAAATGCAAATGATTACTTTTATAGTTTGTATGTGATTCATTATAGAAATTAGCAGTATTTGCTCTATCTACTGGAAGTATCTGTATTATCTAATACAGGAAAAGAACATAATATATATTAATTATTAGTAGTCATACTAAAACACAAATAGTGAATCCAACATTTAGATCTGAATTTTAATGAGAAAAAGTTTAGATCGTATATATCATAACAAATATAATGCTATTAATGAATCCAAGATTCATATCTGGTTTGATATATATAAAATGTCAATGGGAACAACTAAAATGTAGGTAGTGAATCCAAGATTCATATTTGGATTTAATGAGAAAACCTTCAAATCGAATACATCATAGAAACTAAAACGTAGGTATTGAATCCAAGATTCAGATATGGATTGATATATAAAAATTTAATGGGAAAAACTAAAACGTATCTAGTGAATCCAGGATTCATATCTGAATTTCAATGAGAAAAACTTCAGATCATATACATAATAGAAACTAAAACACAGGTAGTGAATCCAATATTCATATCTGGATTGATATATAAAATTTCAATGGGAAAAACTAAAACGAAGGTATTGAATCCAAGATTTAGATGTTTATTGATATATAAAACTTCAATGGGAAAAAATAAAATGCATGTAGTGAATCTAGGATCCATATTTGGATTTGACAACTTCAATGAGAAAAGTTTCATATTGTAAAAAGATAAACTTACGAGGTAGATTAAATTGCAAACAAGGAATGGATGCAGAGATCAATACCTTCAAATATATTCATAATACTTCAAATCAACACGTATTCATTCCTATCATAGTATTCATACCACTCAAACGTTGATCAACACACAACCATTGAAGAACACAACCTATATAAAGAAAAAATTAAAGATTTCCTAAAGGACTAATGGCGAAATGGTTTCCACTTTTTTCTCAAAAGCTAACACCTAAAGCTCATGTAGGATTCATCCCTCACGATGCCACTTCCTCTTAAGAATATTTTAATATTTTAGTAATTTTCTTTGGGTTTGGATTCTATATATACATATTTATATAATAATATTGAAATTCATTATATACACTCAATTATATATATATATATATATATATATATATATATATTAAGGTTTTGCGCTACATTATATACATATAATGTTTTCCTTAACATCCATTAAATATATCTATTATTCATATAGGTAACCTTTTCTTTACCTTTAATTACCTTGATTATTATGAGGTGGGAGCGACCTCCTCCTCCTCAAGGTTTTATTTCTCATAACATATTTATATAATTTCTTTGCATATATAGTATAAACTAGTTCCACTCTTCAAGCTTACTCTTTGGATTCCTAGGGTATGCTTTATATGACTTGTTAGTTATCCTTTCGATCAACTCTTTGCTCTCGAGTACTTAATTTCATAGTTTTGAAATAAAAGGAATCAACTTATTTATGTTAATAAGTGAATATCACAAATTTAATCATGTATGGAGTTGGCGAGTGTGCATTTACTAAACATTTCTTTAAGTCCTAAGGTGAGGATTGCAACTACCATCCTCATCAAAACCATGATGACACTAGTTATCTTTATTATATTCCCAAGGCCACCTCACCTTCAACCTTTCCCCTTGATAGATTCGTCCCTTGTCATCATTTTAGTTGTGCAAAGGCTTTCAACCTCCTAACCCTCTCAATTTCATCCATAATTTAATGAAGTTAGAATGAGGACTTACAATTTCTTTTACATACACTTTGTGGTTTCTGGTTGGATAGTAAGGGGATGTTACATCCTTTCCCCCTTAGAATTAACACCATCCTCAGTGTTATGTGTTCGTCATATCATTGTCTTCATTCCCTCTTCAGGTTCTCATTGCTTTCTTCTGCATCCTTTGCGATATCCTCTAAATTTGATGTCCTTCAACCTTTTCTCTGCAAGATATTACAAGGTCTACCTTTTTTAAGTGTTACTCTTTATTGAATTTTTTTAGGCGATAATCCTCTTAGATCAACTTTCCATACATACCTTAATCCTTTAGAGAAATAGGATTACATCTAGTGTTTTAGGTTACCAACCCAAAATATAAAACATACATTTTCATATATTCTAAGATCAACATCAATAGCATATGCATAAATAAAAATCCAATGTTATTTAATTTCATGATTCACAATGGTTCTGATACTCCTATTTATTTATTCATTAATAGGTAAGCATATTACCTCATAGGAACGAGTTTACTTACTGTGCATATACCTTTTTACCAGTATTATTCTTTGTAAGCTCCTTTCTGGTTTCTCTTGGATGTCCTCCATTCAAGCACACACTTTGAGTCCTAATAGTACTCCAAGTAGTAATCCAAGCTACCCAACACAAGGACGATACTCTTCTTTAGGTGTATATCCTACCTGTGCTATTCAGGGTGCTTCACCAACATCAAGGACTTCCTTTCTTGAACACCATAATACTTAGAGGTTCTTGACGGATCCGCTACTCTTGTGACAGTCCTCTTACGGCATGAGTGCATTCAGAAAGAAGTCTAACTAGACGTCTTACACCTAGGCGTCCCCATGGATGCATAGTAATGGCTAGCTGGCCATGGGGAAATCACGTACCTCTTGTACAACCATGTACATCCTGTACATTCTTCCTTTTAGCTTCTCATAGAAACCAACTTTATGTGTACCAATATCTCTCATATCATTTGGTTGCCTGCAGTCATGTGGATTTCAATATTTCATGTAACAATTTTCCATTGATAAACGATTTCAATCAACTTTCAATTATGAACGATGATTATCTGTCTATGTTAACTTTTATTTTGTATTCCTAGGTAAATCAACCACATAACTTGCAACATAATTATTGACATTTACTTATTTATAAATGTATGTGCATAATCTAGGTGCAACATTTTTTTTTTCTTTATGCACAATCCTTGTGCACTTAACGTGTGTTGCAATCACACTGTGTCAATACACTCTACCTTGTCACATGATCACCCTTTTTGTACTAGTTCCTTTTACCTGCATATATTCATTAATGATATTGTTTCTTCATTACACTAATCCTAACTCATACCTTAGTTTTCATAAGCTTAAAGGAATATTAAATTTGTCAATGCTAATACTAGCTCAGCTACATCATGTCCCTTCTTCAGACAGTGTTAACATCATAGATAAACTCTCTATGTATCAAATTCTTCCAACATAGTCTCAACATGTTATATAGTAACTCACATATTATTCAACATTTTGCATATGAAATAACATGAAACTTTTCTTGCATAGATATGCCTATTAATGTTACCATCTTAACACATTCATTACTTTACTTGCATATTTTGCAATCTCTGTAGCATCAAGGAAACATTGTCCAAATGCGTAATTTTTTTCTTGTAATAATGATTTTATTCTACATAAGATGATAAGCATGTTAGTATTATTTTAATTTTCTAAACATGGTACATAACCCCAAGTAGATAAGAGGGATTTGAAGTCATGACCTTCCATTATAACATTTTTGTTCATTCTAGCAATGTCACATTCACTTCATAAATATATCCAATAATCAAATTCATTAGTTCAACAATTATATCCACTTCACCATATATATTCAATACATATGCTTACACCTATTTTCCAGTCAAAGGTGCATCCATTCCTTACAATGCTTATAAACAAATATTGATACTTTCGTTGAGTACTGAAAATACATAGAATCTATATACAAGAAGTATACGTAAGTTCATAAAAATAGTTCAAAACCTTATTATCAATACTCGATATGCAAGACCATATTATTTGGATCTATAATTATGGTTTCATCGAGTATCCACATTTAAATATAATTTATTTATTAAAAGAAACAAATAAACATCTATAAAATATTTTAACAACAAGGTGATCCTCATCAAAATCTTAATTACATAAGATTATTCTTAAAAGGAGGCCGTTAATTTGGCCTATCAGGTGTCGACACAATCAGGAGACTTAACTTTACATTACTTAACACAAATCTTTGATGCCATACTCCAAATGGTGGTTAATCAAACATGGAAATCAATAGTTCGTTGCGTAAATAATTAGTGTAATTTAAAGCAAGCAAAGGGAAGGGTTAGGTTTTCTTCAGTCATAATAGTTTGATAATTTTGGTAAGGTATCACTGAAATGAAATCATAAGACACACAATCTTGTTAAGATGTACTAAACAACAACTGCCAAATAATTTCTTTATTTCAAAGACAAGGAGTATGATGGGAATCAATAGGAGTCGACCAACATAGTTCACAAATAATTACTTCATCACAGGCTCAATCCAACCCAGAATGATTGTAGAGAGCATCGGGTTGGCTTACAACTTCAAGAATTTTGTTCAAACCATATTGTAGTGATTTCATTTAGAATTAATACGGACTTAAAGTAAGGAGTTTCAATCAGCAATGTAGTCAAATTGCATGGTCAACAATTTTCATTTCAAACGCTAAGGTATATATATATACTTACCGTTCACCATAAGAATAGAATTGTCATGACATGCAGGAGTGAATTCTTCCTTGATATTTATCATATCGTTTCCTATTATCTGCAACGACTCAATTCTTAGTACCTCTATGTTCATCCCATATAGGTCCAACTACTGCAACTTGAGCTCTAATACCATATGTAACATACCCCTACATCATCAGTAGTGTCGTTGGGGTATATGATGTAAATTTTTCCTTTTAATGAAACATTCAAATAGACCAATATTGTTAGTCCAATGCATATTGACTTTGAAATCAATCCTAAAGGTTATAAGTCTGTAGAACAAACAATCATCCCTACACAATGTGTAAATTTTTGACAATCAACGGTTCATTTCTACAATAAAATGGAGATCGTTCGCTCCCAATTTGTAACTTATGTATCTTCATTAGTTGTATATTTTCAATTGAACCCCTAATTACTAGACACACTTCATTATTGAACAAGTCATATCCCACATAAGCAAAACTATGTTATAATCCGACTACCACAATTATCATAAGATCAAAAACCATTCTAACAATGGGGTGTGTGCAAGAAGTTGAGGGTCTCTTTTGGCGCATTAGATGCAATACAAAACTGAAAAAATAGACATCCATCAACTTGCATGGATATTTTGAGACACTTACACAATGAATCTTGCGATCAGTTAAAAACAAGAAATGTAGGAAATTGAATGACCTTTCCAAATATATTTTTTTTCTATTGAAAATGGTGTTAACTATCTAAAGTTAGATAAATTTTAACGGACACTTTTTATTTTTGTGACAAATTATAAGGTATATGTTTTTGTGGGTGCAGCGTCTGAGTGTCTAAATAATGGAATAAACTTACGAAAACCGGTATACATATAGACAACATATAGGACTAGTGCACGACTATTTTTCCAATAATAAAAATAATTTTTTTAATTTTTTTTAATTATCTATGAGATGAAACCTCGAAAATGGTACATAATTTGTGGGTGCAGCATTTGAATGTCTTAATGCAATTATTTGAAAATGGGTTTTTTATAACATGTAGAGATTGGTGTTCTTTAGTGCACCATACAATTTTTTTTTTAAATGGTTGAGAAACGAAAGAGATATGGACGAAACACTACCAGTGTGTTTTTTGAGTTGAGGAGTGATGACAAAAGATAAATAAGAAAAAAATAGAAAAAATTATGTATTCTTGTTAAAATTTACATATTTAGAATCTGCAAAAAAAACCATATCTATTTCTAAAATCTCATAAAAATGAAGGTGTGCAGCATAATCAGACGAACCGCTAAACACGAGCATATTGAAAATTTGGATATAATGTTGAATTAGCCATGGTTGATCATACTCCAAGGCATGGGCATGTTGAATCCGAAGCAAAGTACAAAGCAGACACATAGGCATAGGAATTCCATGAAAGCATGGGTGGAGGCTAGGCCTTGTCATTTGGAGGGAATAAATTTTTGGATTTAAACAATATGCGAGCGTGATTTAACTAGACAAAATGCGTGCGCGTTATATAGAAACAGAACACGTGCGCGTTATGTGAAGACAAATCGCATGCACATTTTGTAAAACCAAAAATAGCGTTCATCATCATCTTCAACTTCATCATCATCATCATCATTAACATGATCATCATCTTCAACTTCATGAACATCATCATCACCATCGTCATCATCAACATCATCATCATCATCACCTTCCTCATCATCTTCATCATCATCACCATTGTCTTCATCATCATCATCATCACCTTCCTCATCATCTTCATCATCATCACCATTGTCATCATCATCACCTTCCTCATCATCTTCATCATCATCATCATCAACATGATCATCATCTTCATTATCTTCATATTCATCTTCATCATCATCATCATCATCACCTTCCTCATCATCATCATCATCATCATCATCATCATCACCATCGCCATCATCATTATCATCATCCTCATCCTCATTATCATTATCATCATCCTCATCCTCATCGTCATCATCACCTTCATCATCACCATCATCATCATCATCATCAACATGATCATCATCATCACCATCAACAACATGAACATCATCATCACCATCGTCGTCATCATCATCATGAACAACATCGTCATCACCATCATTGTCATCATCATCATCATCATCATCCTCGTCATCAACATCATCATCACCATCATCATCATCATCATCAACACCGCCATGATCATCAGTATCATCTTCATCATGTTTATCTTCATCATCATCATCTACACCATCATAACCTTCATCATCACCATCGTCATCATCATCATCATCACCATTGCCATCATTTCCATCATCATCATCATCATCATCATCATCATCATCAACAACATTATCACCATCGTCGTCATTGTCATCATCATCATCATCATCATCATCACCTTCATCATCCTTATCATAATCATCACCATCATCATCATCAACATCATCATCATCATCCTCATCATCATCATCATCATCACCATCATCTTCATAATCATCACCATCATCACCTTCATCACCACCATCGTCATCATCATCATCATCACCATTGCCATCATTGCCATCATCATCATCATCATCGTCATCATCACCATCAACATCATGAACATCATCATCCTCATCCTCATCATCATCACCATCAACATCATGAACATCGTCG
>LPNX010861066.1:81883-113460 GCA_001517045.1 Pseudotsuga menziesii | reverse complement strand
TCATCATCCTCATAATCATCATCACCATCAACATAATGAACATCATCATCATCATCCTCATCATCATCACCTTCATCATCATCATCCTCATCATCATCACCTTCATCATCATCATCCTCATCCTCATCATCTCCAACAACATCATGAACATCATCATCATCATCATCCTCATCATCATCCTCATCCTCACCATCACCATCACCATCAACATCATCTTCATCATCTTCATCATCATACCATCGTCATCCTTCATCATCATCATCCTCATCATCATCGTCATCATCATCACCATCAACATCATCTTCATCATCTTCATCATCATCATCTTCATCACCTTCATCATCACCATCGTCATCATCAACATCATCAACATCATCCTCATCATCATCGTCATCATCATCACCATCAACATCATGAACATCATCATCATCATCATCATCATCATCATCACCATCAACATCATGAACATCATGATCATTCATCATCATCCTCTTCATAATCATCATCATCATCCGCATCATCATCATCATCATCGTCGTCGTCGTCATCGTCATCATCATTGCCATCATTGCCATCATCATCATCGTCGTCGTCATCATCATCACCATCAACATCATCAACATCAACACCATCACCATCAACATCATCATCATCGTCATCATCATTGCCATCATTGCCATCATCATCATCATCATCATCATCATCATCATCACCATCAACATCATCAACATCATCATCATCACCATCAACATCATCAACATCATTGCCATCATTGCCATCATCATCATCATCACCATCAACATCATCAACATCATCATCATCACCATCAACATCATGAACATCATCATCCTCATTCTCATCATCATCACCATCAACATCATGAACATCATCATCCTCATCCTCATCATCATCATCACCTTCATCATCATCATCATCATCATCACCATCATCATCATCAACATCATCATCATTCATCATCATCATCCTCATAATCATCATCACCATCAACATAATGAACATAATCATCATCATCCTCATCATCATCACCTTCATCATCATCATCCTCGTCATCATCATCTCCAACAACATCATGAACATCATCATCATCATCCTCATCCTCATCCTCATCCTCACCATCACCATCACCATCATCATCATCTTCATCATCTTCATCATCATCGTCTTCATCACCTTCATCATCACCATCGTCATCATCAACATCGTCAACACCTTCATCATCATCATCATCATCATCACCATTGCCATCATTGCCATCATCATAATCATCACCATCAATATCATGAACATCATGAACATCATCATTCATCATCATCATCATCATCATCATCATCATCACCTTCATCATCCTCATCATCATCATCATCATTCATCATCATTCATCATGAACATCATCATCATCATCATCCTTATTATAATCATCACCATCATCATCATCCTTATCATAATCATCACCATCAACATCATGAACATCATCATCATCCTCCTCCTCCTCCTCCTCCTCCTCATCATCATCACCATCATCATCCTCACCATCATCATCCTCATCATCATCACCATCAACATCATGAACATCATCATCATCATCATCATCATCATCATCACCTTCATCATCGTCATCATCATCATCATCATTCATCATCATTCATCATCACCATCATCCTCATCATTCATCATCACCTTCATCATCACCATCATCCTCATCATCATCATCACCATCATCATCCTGAACATCATCCTCATCATCCTCATCGTCATCCTCATCATCCTCATCATCATCATCATCATTCATCATCATTCATCATGAACGTCATCACCATCATCATCATCCTTATCATAATCATCACCATCAACATCATGAACATCATCATCATCATCATCATCATCATCATCATCATCATCATCGTCACCATCATCTTCATCACCATCACCATCAACATCATGAACATCATCATCATTCATCATCATCATCATCATCATCACCTTCATCATCATCATCAACGAGTACCCCCTAAAAGTGAAAAAAATGTAGTTTGCATTCCAGCAAGTAACTTTCTTCTCTAATGTCTTTCATTCCCAATCAATAAGCCTATGTCCTAATTGTGTTTCTAGTTTTTATGTGATCTATTCAAGGTCAATTAGGGTTTGTAAATAAAGAATTTGAAGTTTGTGCCTTTAGGTCAATTAAGGCCTATTTGTGAAAAAGATTTTGGTTGGGTCATTTTTCAATTTTGATAGTTTATGTGCATTCATTTTCACTAGTTTAGTTTAGTTGTGTAGGTTCAATCTAATTTCAAATTAACATTTCCTCCAAAAAGAAAAATTACAAAAGTTGCACTTGAAAAATCTTCTTTCAAATAATGACATATTGGGAACATTTAGGAGTTGCATAAAAAAGTGTTTCATATTATTTCATTTATAATTAATCTCGTTTAGCCGTGCACCCACCAAATTAATTGTGATTGACGATATTGCATGCACGTTTTGATTATACAAATCGCGTGCGCGTTTTGATTATACAAATTGTGTGTGTGTTTTTGGACTGTTAAAACAATGAATTGTCATTGTCCGAGAGCAACTTCACTGTGTGTTTCTGTAAATTTCAATTACCGTGCAATATATTTCAAGAGCACGAGCCTTTCTTTGAAAATACTCACAATCTACACCATCTCCATCATTCTTTTTGTTATGCAGGTGCAACATTGAAGACATCTTCCATGGTTGAGGAGCACACAGGATAAGATATCAAGCTTCAATGTCATTTCATGGTGATGGTGGATATAACTTTCATTTGCTTATTATTCAAGAGAACCAAAGGTAAATTTTCCCATTCATTGTTGTTTTGATGGGAAATATGAACAATTGAGAAGGAAGATTGAAGCACCTTGAAGGATTAATAGTTATATTAAAGCAAGTTAAAGGTTTGGAAGCTTGTAATTGAGGAGCAACAAAAACAAACTATATTGACATTGATCATTGTGGTGATGGGGAATGTACGTAACTGAGGAAGAAAATCAGCAAGAAAGAAGAGACCTCAAGAAGTCATCGAATAAGAGAAAGAAAAGAAAAGAATAGACATGATGAATCGGAGGATTTCTTTGGAAACTAATACAAATCCAATTATAGAGGATACAATGGTTCATCCTATTAATCCAACACAAGAAGAAATTATGCATTCACTAGAGGGACCATCTCAAGACGAAGCTCATGAAGAGGCAGTGTACATGGAGCCTACTGTTGAAGAAGAAAATATTAATCCGACCATTGATGAGGATGTTATACTTCCACCATCCAACTACCAGGAAGAGAGTGAAGGACAACAAGTTGCTACTGAAACGCCAGAGCATATTGTTGATGCACTAGATGATAGAAATCCAACCCCCTTACCTCCATTAGAAAGTTCACGTCGAAGAACTCTGAAGCGTATACAAGTTGATGAAGGACTCCTCAATTCCATTGAAGGTACGCTATCTAAACGTAGTATTGCTTATCAAACTCAACAGATACTAAATAAATATTTTGATTCTAAATGTGATGGAAATAAATGTAGATTATTTTTATCATTGTTAAAATCTAGGGGCATGAATATTGTTAGGAAATCGTTAGGGATAAATATGATAAAGGCTTCTGGACCAAGTTCTCATATAGTTAAAAGCTTAGTAGATTCCTTTGGTAAAATTGGTAAGAACACACGGTCAAAGGACCGCAATGCGGCTCGTCGTGTGTTGTCACAAGCAATTGTGAATAAGAACACCAGGGTCCTTGGTTTTCTCAAGCCTACATCTAAACTAGTTTATTTGAATGTAAAAACCCTCCGTAGGTATTCTATTAGAAGAGAACATCTCGACACAACCGCCCAGACATATTTTTGGGCCTTTACTGGTCGATTGCCACGTCGTGACATGAAGCTAGTTGATGCAGTAAAGGGACTAGTGCATAGTTTTTGGCATGATCACACAAGGCCTTCTTCAAACCGGAAGGATGTACTAAAACTGAGAAGGGGTTCAAAGGACCGTGAACCACATATTAAGAATCTTCTTGATATAACACAGACAGAACTATACGAGAAATTTAGGAATGAACATAGACGATTGAATTTGGGGCAAAGATCTTTTGAGAAATGTAAGCCCTGGTATGTTAGAACAAATACTCTTCATAACACTTGTTGTTGTAGATACCATGTAGAATATGAATATTACTATGAAACATTTTTTGTACATTCATCGTGTGTTGCATACTAACCATGTGCAGGATTGCTCCTTGACAATACCACCGACCTCATCAAGAGAATTCATTCATAGTATCATGTGCAATAAGCCTGAGGGGCAAACTTACTATGCAAAATCCTGTTTGGATGGAACTTGCTCCAACTGTGCTGGAATGGCATTATTGAGCCAATGTATGCACAAGGTTGGAGACAATGAATTTGGGAATATGGTTACGGACATGAAAAGTTTCAAATATATTAGCTATGAAATAGTCCCAGGGAAAGAAAGCAAAAAAATACAATTGGTGACATCTCAGGTACATGCATTTATCTATAAAATTATGTTCAGAATAGTTGCATTTCATTCCTTACTTACAAAAAAACTTGATACTGAGATCATTTTGTGTCAACGGGTACAGGTTAGTGTCTTCGTCAAGGAATTTATTGAAAAGACACGTCAATATGTTCAGCATGTCCACTTGGCATAATGGCAGGATGAGAAGCTTAGAATATGCAGAGATACATTTCCTCGTGGTACTATACTTTCAGTTGTTGATTTTGCCAAAAACTACACTCTGCAACCTCAAAATGAGATCCAAAGTCAGTATTATCACTCTGAGCAGGTTTCCTTGATGGTGCATATCACATATAGGCATGGCCCAAACAGTAGTGAAGAGCAAAGAGAAATTCTAAAGGAATATCACTTCTACATAAGTGATGATAGGTGCCATGACTTCCACTATGTACGTCATTGCTTCATCATGTTCTATGATCATTTGAAGGGTAGGAACATACAGATGGATCAACACTGGATTTGGTCTGATGGATGTACTTGTCAGTTCAAAAATGCATGCATATTTCAATGGTTTTGTTCATTGCATAAAAACTACAAAGTTCCACATATGTGGAACTATTTTGAGACTGGGCATGGTAAAGGAGAGCATGATGGAGCCGGAGCATGTGTCAAAATAGCCCTACAAAGAGAGGAATTGAAATTATATACAATATCTACTATTCGAAATGCTCAATCTATAGTCAGGTGGTGCACGTCAGTAATGGGAGAGGAATCATCTATGCGAGCAGAATCCACAAGAAAGAGACATTTGGAGATATTTTTTTGGGAGTTGGTAGACATAGATCGTTCACATGCATGGGAATGCAAGACTATTCCTGGCACTCGTGGCTTTCATTCGGTTCGTAGTTCTGATAACCCAATATTTGAAATTTGGACCAGAAAACTCGCTTGTTTTTCCTGCCTTGCTGTGATGGTGACTGGGATGTGTGTGAATCATTGGATTGGGTTGATGGATGGGATCGCATATCACTTCCACTTGATCAGGGTGCACTTGTTGAGTTAAATCCGTTAGAAGAAGACCAATCGTCTATTTCTATAGATTTTGATCATGTATCAGACCTTGTACAACCTGGTATGATGCATTTCCTTAACATTTTTTTGTTAAATTTACGTAGTCTTGAAACTCACATTAATGGCCTTGTATCACACGAAAAATATTTGATCATATACCTACAATCATACTATGCAGGACACATATACGCAGTGGTTGCCTCAAAAGATAGTGAATGGGGTGGTGATTACTGGTTGGCACGCTGTATAGAGAGAAAGCAAACCCTCATTATGTCCATGACTGATGATGAAAACAACCACTTCCCCACTGGGTCTATGGTTGTTAAAGGTGAATACCTTACACATGACAACAATGCAAGAAAGAAGAGTGGATATGTTTATAGGGATTACAAACCAGGTGCAAGTGTGTATCACTTTACCAACTTAATCATTGGTACAAACCTCCAGGTACGAACAATGCCTAGCCTCCAGGTACGAACAATGCCTAGCCAAAATTCATCGAAGGTACGCTACTTCTTACCGGATACAAAGCACGAGAGACTAATGGAGACCATTGTTATAAGAGATGATTTGGAGGGCTTGGTTGTATGATAATAGGTGGGATCTAGCATGATGAGGTATGTATCATAATTTAAATTTCCCCATGTATGTTTCTTATGAATATGTCAATTTTGTGTTCTTGATATGCAAAATTTTCCATAATGTTGTTTATAAATATGCCAAAAGTTCTCTTGTATGT
This sequence comes from Pseudotsuga menziesii, assembly GCA_001517045.1. Lineage (NCBI taxonomy): Eukaryota > Viridiplantae > Streptophyta > Pinopsida > Pinales > Pinaceae > Pseudotsuga > Pseudotsuga menziesii. The sequence continues at coordinate 107,130 of LPNX010861066.1, read as the reverse complement.
CAAGTTAATGAACATGCCAAATTTCGCATGCCTAAGTAAAGATATGTTGTTTATAAACAATTGATGTGTACGAAGACAAGCCCTTCTTTGTAATTGTTCAAAATTTTGTTAAGAAATCCCATCATTTAAGTCACTTGCATCGATGAGAAAATAATGCAGTATAATTTCCCAAAAAAACAACATATTGCTTAAAAAACTTGAATTTCATGTGGTCATACAAAATATCCATAGATAGGAATTATATTCCATGTTTGTATTTCCATTGACATGTCATGAGAGACCATCATTAACTTTCATTCACCCAAACCCTTCAACTAGGTGTTATGGTCAAAATGGAGGTCTATCACATCCTAGAGAGTAACAAAAGATGAAGAGACCCAAAGAACAACTAGGGATCATGTTTGAGTATCAAATACCTATTGGAATTGTCAATCTATGAATGGTAATTTCATGTGTTTATGTACCAAAAATCTATTTTGATTGACTATAGATATGAGAGTTGAAAAATGTGACTGAACAATAAACTAAAGCAATCAAATATACCCCTTAGCATGTATACTAAGTAACAAATAATGGAAACACCTTCATCACCTTCATCATCATCATGAACATCATCACCTTCATTCTCATCATCATCCTCACCATTAACATCATGAACATCATCATCATTCATCCTCATCATCCTCATCATCATCCTCACCATCAACATCATGAACATCATCATCATTCATCATCATCATCCTTGTCATCATCATCACCATCAACATCACGAACATCATCATCATCATGCTCATCATCATCCTCATCCTCATCATCGTCATCACCTTCATCATCATCATCATCCTCACCTTCATCATCGTCATCACCATCAACATCATCAACATCATCCCCATCATCATCATCATCATCCTCACCTTCATCATCATCATCACCATCAACATCATCCTCACCATCATCCTCACCATCAACATCATGAACATCATCATCATCACCATCAACATCATGAGCATCATCATCATCACCTTCATCATCATCATCATCATCATCATCATCATCACCATCAACATCATGAACATCATCATCATCATCATCCTCACCATCAACATCATGAACATCATTATCATTCATCATCATCATCCTCATCATCATCATCATCACCATCAACATCACGAACATCATCATCATCATCCTCATCCTCATCCTCATCCTCATCATCATCATCACCTTCATCATCATCATCACCATCATCATCACCATCAACATCATGAACATCATCATCATCACCATCAACATCATGAACATCATCATCATCACCTTCATCATCATCATCATCATCATCACCATCAACATCATGAACATCATCATCATCATCATCCTCACCATCAACATCATGAACATCATCATCATTCATCATCATCATCCTCATCATCATCATCATCATCACCATCATCATCATCATCATCCTCACCATCAACATCATGAACATCATCATCATTCATCATCATCATCCTCATCATCATCATCACCATCAACATCACGAACATCATCATCAGCATCCTCATCATCATCATCACCTTCATCATCATCCTCATCATCATCCTCACCATCAACATCATGAACATCATCATCATTCATCATCATCATCCTCATCATCATCATCACCATCAACATCACGAACATCATCATCATCATGCTCATCATCATCCTCATCCTCATCATCATCATCACCTTCATCATCATCATCCTCACCATCACCATCAACATCATCACCATCAACATCATGAATATCATCATCATCATTCTCGTCATCATCCTCACCATCACCATCAACATCATCACCATCAACATCATGAATATCATCATCATCATTCTCGTCATCATCCTCACCATCAACATCATGAACATCGTCATCATTCATCCTCGTCATCCTCATCATCATCATCCTCATCATCATCCTCACCATCAACATCATGAACATCATCCTCATCATCATCATCACCATCAACACCACGAACATCATCCTCATCATCATCCTCACCATCAACATCATGAACATCATCATCATCACCATCAACATCATGAACATCATCATCATCATCCTCATCATCACCATCAACATCATGAACATCATCCTCATCATCATCCTCATCCTCATCCTCATCATCATCCTCATCCTCATCCTCATCATCATCCTCATCCTCATCCTCATCATCATCATCATCATCTCCAACAACATCATGAACATCATCATCATCATCCTCATCATCATCCTCATCCTCATCCTCATCATCATCCTCATCATCACCATCACCATCAACATCATCTTCATCACCCTCATCATCACCATCAACATCATGAACATCATCATCATCAGCAGCAGCATCAGCATCCTCATCATCATCACCGTCAACATCATGAACATCATCATCATTCATCATTATGAGTAATAGGGTTCTTTCATTCCTTCAACAATATAATATCTATTATGTGATAATTCCCTTTAGACAATGGCATTTTGTAGGGAAAAGCATGCAACATGTGTAAGTAAACACAAAGTATATGTGGGTGGAAGCAATATTTTTCCTTTTCCCAGTACCCTAAAGAAAAATCTCGAGAGTGTAACCCTTAACCTAATAAGTTCTATAATATGCATGGTGTAGGTTTATATCTATAATCAAAAGCTATATTAAAGAAAAACCAATGTTTTTAACTCAAAATTTAAATTATACTGTTGATGCAACATGTTAACACTAGTACATGTGTATATTAACACTAGTAAATTGCCGCTCTGTGAGGTTTTTTGCGCACCAGGCCCAAGTCCACGAGGTGTCCCTGAACGGTATCTAGAGGTGACTTGCAACTCGCCATAGATTTATTCTTGGGACTCCGATCGATGAACCGTCGATTCCGTTGGATTCGTGACGTGGGATTTTAGCTAGGGGTGGGCCTCTCCCTCCTGTCCATTGCCCGATGACCTCCGTCTACGGTGGTTTCTGAAGCTAGGGTTTCGCTCAGTAGGGGACAATGCAGTCACGCCAACAAGGGCCAAAGCTGGAAATCCACGGATGGTGGGGATACGGTTGGCATTGCCATATTTCCCATGCCCAAACAGACTAGTGGGAGTTGACAGAATTCAAAATTGCCGCTCCGTGAGGTTTTTTGCGCACCGGGCCCAAGTCCACGAGGTGTCCTTGAATGGTATCTGGAGGTGACCTGCAACTCGCCATAGATCGATGCTCGGGCCTCCGATCAACAAATCGTCGATTCCGTTGGATTCGTGACATGGGATTTTAGCTAGGGGAGGGGGGGGGGCTCTCCCTCCTATCCATTGCCCGGTGACCTCCATCTACGGTGGTTTCTAAAGCTAGGATTTCGCTCAGTAGGGGACAATGCAGTCACGCCAACGAGGGCCAAAGCTGGAAAGCCACAGATGGTGGGGATGCGGTTAGTATTGCCATATTTCCCATGCCCAAACACACTAGCAAGAGTTGACATAATTCAAAATTGCCGCTCCGTGAGGTTTTTTGCGCACCGGACCCAAGTCCATCAGGTGTCCCTGAACGGTATCTGGAGGTGACCTGCAACTTGCCATAAATCGATGCTCGGGCCTCCGATCGATGAACCGTCGATTTCGTTGGATTCGTGACGTGGGATTTTAGCTAGGGGGGGGGGGCCTCTCCCTCCTGTCCATTGCCCAGTGACCTCCGTCTACGGTGGTTTCTGAAGCTAGGGTTTCGCTCAGTAGGGGACAATGCAGTCACGCCAATGAGGGCCAAAGCTGGAAAGCCATGGATGGTGGGGATGTGGTTGGCATTGCCATATTTCCCATGCCCAAACACACTAGCAGGAGTTGACAGAATTCAAAATTGCTGCTCCGTGAGGTTTTTTTCGCACCGGGCCCAAGTCCACCAGGTGTCCCTGAACGGTATCTGGAGGTGACCTGCAACTCGCCATATATCGATGATCGGGCCTCCGATCGATGAACTGTCAATTTCGTTGGATTTGTGACGTGGGATTTTAGCTAGGGGGGGCCTCTCCCTCCTGTCCATTGCCCGATGACCTCTGTCTACAGTGGTTTTTGAAGCTAGGGTTTCACTCAGTAGGGGAAAATGCAGTCACGCCAACGAGGGCCAAAGATGGAAAGCCACGTATGGTGGGGATGCGGTTGGCATTGCCATATTTCCCATGCCCAAACACACTAGCAGGATTTGACAGAATTCAAAATTGCCGCTCCGTGAGGTTTTTTGCGCACCGGGCCCAAGTCCACGAGGTGTCCCTGAACGGTATTTGGAGGTGACCTGCAACTCGCCATAGATCGATGCTCGTGCCTCTGATCGACGAACCATTGATTGCGTTGGATTCGTGGCATGGGATTTTAGCTAGGGGGGGGGGCCTCTCCCTCCTATCCATTGCTCGGTGACCTCCGTCTATAGTGGTTTCTGAAGCTAGGGTTTCACTCAGTAGGGGACAATGCAGTCACGCCAACGAGGGCCAAATATGGAAAGCCATGGATGGTGGGGATGCAGTTGGAATTGCCATATTTTCCATTCCCAAACACACTAGCAGGAGTTGACAGAATTCAAAATTGCCGCTCCGTGAGGTTTTTTGTGCACTGGGCCCAAGTCCACCAGGTGTCCCTGAACGGTATCTGGAGGTGACCTGCAACTTGCCATAGATCGATGCTTGAGCCATCGATTGATGAACCGTCGATTCCGTTGGATTCGTGACATGGGATTTTAGCTAGGGGGGGGCCTCTCCCTCGTGTCCATTGCCCGGTGACCTCCATCTACGATGGTTTCTGAAGCTAGGTTTTCGCTAAGTAGGGAAAATACAGTCACGCCAATGAGAGCCAAAGCTGGACAATGCATTTCATGCCAACGAAGGCCAAACTTGGAAAACCCTATCCCCTAACTAGGGTTTATTGTTTAACATGCATGTCCCATTACCATAACCCTACCAAGGAAACCCTAATCCTAACCCTAATCTTATCTTACTGTCACAACTCAATTCAGAATCAATCTAATGTCGAACTGAACTTTTTCAAATCCGACGGACTTATGCTTCAAATCATGTTGATTCACAAAGTTGGTTCTTAGACTTTGGATTTTATTGTAGTTCCTTTAATGCTGAGTGATTAGTCATTGGGTGCATGAGGTTTGTTGAATAGTGTTGTTTGTTGTTGATGAAATGTTGCACTTAGTTTTATTAAATTACACTTGAGCATTGACTTAACTTGTAATTTAATGAATCCAAACTCACAATTTTTAATTAGATATATCCAATTGGTGTGCAAGTAGTGAGTTCATTGAAACCTTGAAATACATTGTATATTGCACTTATATTTATTAAATTACATGAGCAAGAACTTTGACTTTAGTGTGCATGTATTGAGATCATTGAAACCTTTAAATATAATAGTTTTTTCTTTTAAAATAGTGCATTCATAAGTAATAGATAATCCTCACAAATCAATACAATAGATTCACACAAGAACATGTGGAAACCAAAGAACAAATTCAAAGTGAAATGTATATTGCCTCCTAACAAAGCTTTTTCTTATAGACACATGATTATGATTGGAATGTTTTTTGGATTATCAAGAATGGGAGTGAATGTACATTTTTGTCATTATGTAGTTTATTGTAATTGTGCATTGTTCTCAAATTTATAACTGATATCTCCATACAATCGTAAAATCTATAAAAAATTGGGAACATTACACATAGAAACATTCTTCGCCACACATGTATAATCACACTTAAAAGACTGAACCATGAATATCTCAAGAGCCTTGATATGAAATAATTTTTATACCATGAAAGTTATAATACAAAAATATAAGGCCTAGATCTATGGCTTGTCAATGTACATGTATCAAAAGCATATTTGATGTACATGTGCAAACAAAAGTACATCTGTCCTGGACCGCACCCCTATACTCTAACTCCAGACTATACATAAAAATACATATTTGTCTTGGACTAACACATCAAAATTCTAACTTTCTCTTGTTTTTCTTGGACCCTGATGCTCTTTGGCTCCGTCTACGACCACTGTGCATCTCTGGCAACTGCAAATCAATGACAATATTTCTTGATTAGGTAACTGAGCAAGTACTGTCCATCAATAACAAAGTTTGAAAATTTAAAATATGACTCAATTGTAAATAAAACAAAGACTCACTGCATCCATCGGGGGTATAGGTGCTTGTGGTGTCGAGGGTGTAGGTGCCTCTCATGTACTCGACCTTGCAGCGAGCCTCATTGCCATGCTTCTCTGTGAATAAAAAAAAATATGTCAATTATCTCAAGAATTATCAACATGTACATGAATAGAAAGTATTAATCAATTATGTAAAAAATGAACATTTCACTGGAAAAACCATTTCTAGGGGATGAGGCTGGTGCTCTTAAGTAGTAAGAGGAGCCGTAGGTTGAACATCAACCTCAGTTGCATGCACTAATGGACCAGGGCATGGCTACATTCACCAAATGATTAAATAGTTAGACATCGTGCATGTCCAGAAACAATACAAATGAAATGTACAATTACAAATATTCAAGTAGATGTACCTCACTGTGACTTATCCCTATTGTAGATGCGGCATTGACAGCGGCATCAACAATCCCACTAAGGTCTGGCATGGATGACTCTACATCCTGATGCTGTAAACATGCAAAAATAACATTAAGAAAAACCACAGTGTGAAGTGAATACATAGCCAACCAACAACTGCCATTGGAAGTGTGTACATTACCGTGGGATGAGTAGGTTGATCCTCATGCACAGCCTCTCTGTTCAAGGAAGAGGAACCTTGTCTAGTGTAAACAACCCCCTTATCTATTTTTGGACTATGGGGAGATCCATACCAAAGAGATGGTGCACGGATTTGTGATGACGTCTACATTCATAAAGTGTTACCATAGTTAGACATGGATTTGAATGGATGGAATAATATGCACTGAAAAAATAACATGTTGTAATATACTTACCCCTTCCTGGGACATATCTCCACCACGGGAGTGACCGCTTCCATCAATTTGGTGCTCCTCTTCAGATGCGTCTAACATCTGCAAGTTTAAAAATTATATTTACATTAGAGATCTCTATAAAGGAGTGTACAGTAAGAAATTTAAATAATTCAAACAAGATTCAATCATAACCCATGTACTTACATTCTTTAAGTAGTCGTAAATTCCACCTTGGACTATGTCGTTGATATTAATGTCTTCAGCATCATGTTTCAAGTGGGCTTCCTGCAACTTCAAAAATTGTAAATATTAGACATTTTAATAAATTAATCAAGACTAACACATGCATTAACAAAATTATACATGTAATAACAAAATGACAAGTGTTTAAATATTACCTCAACTGTGGTTCTCTGGGTCTCGGGTACAACCACACCGGGTGCAGTACCACCCCCGTGAGATGCATCAAACTCCTGCAAGAGTAAATATTGCATATATATTATGAATCTTTTAATATGTTAGATATAGTATGGAACAATTAAAAATTGAGTTCAATAACAGAGTTTTAAAACAAAGTCCTTACCTAACCACCAGTCATCGTACTAGTACCATGTCTTGGTCCAGGACCATAACAGGGTCCCCCACACGATGTGCAGACGTGCGGCTCGCTCTAAGGCACATCGGATGTCGGTCTATCCCCACCAACAGATGTCCCTCCACCACCAGAAGCTGGTGGTTGTACACCAGCAGAGGAAGAGGGCGCTCTCTGGTCAATAGTGGCCATGTGTCGAGAGACCATCTCAACTAGAGTAAAAAATGCATCCTGTGTCTGGGCAACCATGTCATGTGCAGGAGGGATGTCTGCCCTCGATAGCTGGGCACGGGGTGTAGGTATCTATGGATTGGCATCTCTATGCCTAGCATGGGGTCGATGTTGGGGCATTCCCCTACCAACTCCCTGGAAACCCAACATGTCAAAATAGTTGACATGTTTCCCCATCACAAACTCTGCATACAATTTTCGGAGGAAGTACATCGGTACTTCCCTATTATTGTGAGGGGGGATGTCAAAAACCATGTACCACCTATCCATCCAGTTGTCTCTGATGGGTGGAAAAGTGCACCACTCAATAGAAATATGTGGCCTACTAATCTCCGGGATGTCATCCGTCCTAGGCAATCTAAACAATGAATAGATGGCTTGTTTTGTTATTTTCATCTTTTTTACCTCATTGTAACTCAAGCCATCAGCATATTGTTGCCTTTTTCTCTCCCTGTAAGATGCGATGCTATACAATGCATCATTCGATCTTGTAATTGTATCAACAATAGATAACAATGAATCTGACAGGGAGCGGCGGAGCTCATCTCCACCCCTCCAAGCTGAACCAATCTCTCTCAAATGGCCAATGAACCTCAGTATCTCTGCATTGTTACGATCCATAGTATCCACTGCAATCATAAATACAAATAAAATATCATTAGAAATATAAACACATGATATAATGACATATCTAAGAATTGAAAACTATATAACTATTGACATATAAACTAAATCTATCATGTAAATTTAAAGATTGATCTTGAATTTTACAGTAAAGAATAGGTGGCATAAGCTATTTAGAGTGTTAGTCTATTCATAAGCTATTTATTGTTAATGAGAGGGGCTATTGTTGAATGAAGTTGGTAATCAATTTCTAAGCCAGTTATTAATAATGAAGATTATTATCATTTTGATGAGGGTGATATTCAATGGTTATGGTAGCTATTGTTAATGAGGGTGACTATATTTCTATGAGAAAGGCAGGGTAATTCCTTTAGATGAGGCCACTTGTCAATTCCTACATCAATAATTGTTATCATAGATACAATGGGATGGTTTGGATCATATCACAACCAACTATATAAAATATACAACTTAAAGACTCAACATTAGAGTGTACAAAATTTTAAAAAAAAAAAAACATGACAAAGAAAAATTCCCAATATATTCATTTTTTTTTTGAGTTAATTGGGGTTTTGGTTTCCATTGGGCATGGGAATTTTGTTAAACTGTGTTGCATGGGTACCCGTACCCAGGGGTCGGGTACATGTACCAGTACCGGTTACACGTACTAGGTACTTGGGTACGGCAATGGTACGCACCCAGATGTACCTTCACGTACCATGAACAGTGTTGCCGTACCGAGTACTTCATAAAAAAAAATTGGGTACGTTTGGTGAAAATGGTACGGCGTACCTTGATTTTGGGTACGGCTATGGTACGACCAGTATATAAAACTGAACCAAACTAATACAATTTGTTCCCATAGTTGAAGTCTAGTTCTAGCGATTTATCCTTCTTCAAACAAATATGTAGGAGCTATGATAGGATTGGTGGGAATTTGCAACCCCAAGATTTACATGGAAAGGTTGTAGGAGCTTTTTAACTCAACACAGATAATGCCTCACTGCTGTTTTGATTTGAATTTTTGTTTGAATAATGTATCACTGCTTGAACATAGATTTTAATGGCAATTCTTCACATAACATGCTCATAAATTATAGCAAGGAAATAACATTAACAATGATTTAAATGGTTAATAAACAGACACCCAAAGACATAGTAAGAAGGTGCTTTTTACATGCCTGTAGCAGCCCGTTGACAGATCTGGAAATGAATGTTGAGATACCCAAGTAATGTGGCCATACAATGTGATAGCAGTGAGAAAATCTTATAATGGCTGAGATCTGAAATGTGTTGTAGATGAATATTGGGAAAACTTCATCTTTTACTTAAATATTCAGATCTCGAAATGAGAGTTATTTGACTCACAATACAGAGTTATGAGAGTACTATAGCAGCCTTAGAATGTGCTGGGACTGACAATCAATGGATGAAGAAGTAGACTCTGGTATAACAAATCCTGCAGTAGCTTTATTTGTACCACATTGATATTTCAATTTATGGCAACCTGGAAACTACTGGTTACACTCTTCCCATGAATCATTTCATCTACAGCAGCAAAATCTTGGACTTCTTCTCCAGATGAAGACCCATGACTATATACTGTCAGCGGGCATTAACAATATTGACATGGGTGCTGTATATACAAATTGACTTAATGCTTCTGGTGATTAATAGTACATTTTCTATTGTGAAAATGACTATGCTCCTTCATATTTTTAGAGACGGAATTTTACAATAAATCAGAAGTTTTGCCATAGAGCATATTAAATTACTTTGAATAACAAAATATGATAGCTATTTTAAGTTTTTAATGATTCTTTTAGAAATGAAGTAGCTACAAATGATTCAACATATAGAGGATTGATGTAGCATTCTTTTAGTGCAATTGTTTTACCTCCTAATCATACTACAAAATTATTGTAGACAAGGCAAATAAATTGATGTAGAAAATGAAAAAAACATGAAAAAAATTGAAGAAATTACCTCACAAAGGGAAGGTTAATCCAAAGGTGGAGATGGAGGGCTCAAGCACACCCAAAATCACGTATGCACAGTCGAGGTTTCGTCTTCGTTCGTCCAATAGCCGCGCCGAAAATGAGAGAAGAACGGCCTCGGCCGGTTTAAAATAAAAAAACAGGTTTTAACAAATGCGCCTTCGTTTTAGCAAAGGAAATCACGCACGTGATTAGCTTGACTAAAATGGAGGTGCGATTTTGTTTACTAGCCTAGTTGGCATGACCATTGCCAGCCTTGGGACTAGGCTTGGCAGGTTCAGTGTTGCTTGGGTTGATTTCTTTTTTTTGGATCAAGAGTGAATGAATTCACTCCACCATTGCATCTAAAGGGTCCCTCAACTTCTTGCACACACCCAATGTATATATGAAAGAATACAATCATTTATTCATACCCAAATTTACCTTATGTCCACACACCTATTCTTATATTTCCATACATGAGTAGGCACGAATATATATCTTGAAGACCATAATCAAAACTTCAAGCAATATCTAACCCTATAGGTACATTAGAATATTTTTAGTCAAATATGTATATCCTAATACTTATTATTAGACACATAGTTAAGACATGTGCATTATATTAGACATGTGACACTCCTTATCATGTGATAATCAAATCCTAAGCATACTAGTAGGAGATGTGGTTCTGGTTCGTCGAGTAGTCTGTTCAGGAACAACAAAGTTAGTTTGCTTCAACCCTTTCGATAATAAGAGATCCTAACTTACAAAATGCGTAGACCTATAGAAATATTTCACCATACTATCCTCCATGAGTCAAGGAATACCTTGTTTTGTAGCCACCACTTGAAATCATGTTAAATGTGCATAGGAGAATCATAAACAAATAATAATTTAACAGCATTACAAGCGGGTAACATGATAAAATGCTTCCTTAATAATAAAATTAACCATTACACATATTACTCTAGTTTAAAAAAGACTTGTGTGACTGAAAGCATGCCTATGAATTTCCTCCCACCCATTGACTCTACTTGGAATATGTTATTCCGCCTAGAGCCACCCCCGAGCTGGGTGACGAATCCACCAAGGAGAAGTAATATAATGAGAAGATCCCTCTACTCTCTTATACCAGATCATAGACTTAAAAAGTAATCCTTACCAAGGAGTAGGTGTTTTATTATCATCTTTTGTAAAAGTATATAGAAATCATTAAATAAAATACTTGAGTCATTAATAATAATCTATGGCTAAGCCCTCATAGGCTTGCCTTAACTTTACTAAAGTCTATATTTATTTTTATTAACATTATAAAAAGAGGTCTAAAAGTGTACCCTCTTCATTTAGCTTCATGCAAGTAAAACAAAATAATACACACTACAAGTATTATAAAAGACTACAACTGAGGATTACACCTCTCCTGGCCTTTATTCACTATTCTTTTGATTAAACAAATTTGCTTCAAAATTGGAAAAGAGTTGAGCCTTATCATTTACACTAATTTATTTCATTACATAGTAAGTATAGTTAAGATATCTACCCCATATTTTCTATTGTTTTAATTAGGATTAAATTGGGAACAAAAGGGTCACGTCAATAGACATATTTTGCATGAAATTTAAATACTAAACACCACCAAGAAACCCAGTTAAAAATATAAAATTGAATACCTATAAAATAAATGGGTTGGAATGCCCCACTAAAGATCAACCGACCGTGTAAGAATTAATAAATATAACCTTCCACAACAAGATCAAAATATGATTTCAACAATGAGTGAAATAAGCAAGGAAAATACCTCCACCGTGATGCCAAAAAGAATGACATAAATTAAATCAACATAAAGTGTATATTATTTCTTCACACTTAGAGGTAATTTATGAAAAAATAAAAGTTTGTTCTCTATGAAGAGATATGTCAACCATCATTAATGAAGCAATATATTTTAAACCATTTATTCTATGGTCAAGAGTGGGAATCCTTCCCTTCTAGTAAAATACAGACACAAATTTTGGATCATATCTGTATTAAAATTCAAACAATTGAGCTCTTGTTCAACATCAACAAATGATTAGATCTGTAATTAAAGCACAACCAATCGAGTTGTAGTCAACATCCATGATTGATCAGATCTATATTTATTTTTATATAAATTCAATAATATTGATTAGATGTATTTACTAGCTATGTTTGAAGGATTCGAAGGAAGACCAAATAATAAACCTCGACGACAATCGATAGATGATACACATTAATAAAACTATAATGTTGAAAGCCAAATCCTGTTCATATTTGGATTGATATATAAAACTTCAATGGGAAAACCTTCAAATCATATACAACATAAAAACTAAAACCCACGTAATGAATTGAAGATTCAGATCTTGATGGATATATAAAACTTCAATCGGAAAAACTAAACACAGTTAGTGAATCCAAATTCAGATCTGAATTTTAATGAGAAAAACTTCACATCGTATAGATCATAACAACTAAAATGAAGGTAATGAATCCAATATTTATATCTAGATTGATATATATAAAACTTCAATGAGAAAAACTAAAACGCAAGTGATGAATCCAAGATTCATATCTGGATTTTTATGAGAAAACCTTCAGATCGAATACATCATAGAAACTAAAACGCAAGTAGTGAATCCATGATTCAAATATGGATTGATATATAAAACTTCAATGGGAAAAACTAAAACGTGGGTAGTGAATCCAATATTCAAATATGGATTGATATATAAAATTTCAATGGGAAAAACTAAAACGTAGGTAGTGAATCCAAGATTCAGATTGGATTGATATATAAAACTTCAATGGGAAAGACTAAAATGCATGTAGTGAATCCAAGATCCAAATATGGATTTGATAACTTAATCCATAACTTCAATGAGAGAACCTTCAGATCGTAAAAATATAAAAGTACCAGGTAGATTAAATCGCACAAAAGGAATTGATGAAGAGGTCAATACCTTCAAATCTATTCATAATACATCAAATCAACACAGAGCCATTCCGATCGTAGTATTCATACCACTCAAATGTTGATCATCACGCAGCCATTCAGATCAGATTTTAAGAAATCCAACCTTCTGTTCAGATCTTAGTCTCCACCCCCAAGACTAAGGAGAACACAACCTATATAAAGAAAAAATTAAATATTTCCTAAAGGACAAATGGAGAGAAATAGTTTCCACGTTTTTCTCTAAAGCTAACACCTAAATCTCATCTCATGTAGCATTTGTTGAATAATCCTTTGGGATTACATTGTAAATAATATTTCAATAACAGTTTTGATCTCCTTTATATGTAACACTCATTCACGTAATAAGATATTGATTTGATGAGGTTCTTCACGGCATGTGTCAGTGGTATCAGAGCAAAGGCAGCGAAGCATTGGTGAAAAAGACTTGGTGAGAAAGAAGGAGCCCATGAAGGAGGAGCCAGCAAATGAGCTATAGCTATCACCAAGAAAGGAAGAAAGGAGAGCTGCTTAGTAAAGATTGTGGAAGAAAGACAAAGACTGCACATTAAGAGGAGACTGCAAATAAATTGTTCCGGTAATTCTTTTGAAGAATTATTTTCTTTTCTTTTTTAAAAGGAAAAAGAAAAAGGAAGAGAGCCACCATTTATATTTTCTTGCAATGGTTTCTTTAAATTAATTATCAAATCTTTGGGGAGTTCTTTTTAGAAAATAAAAGTTTTTAAAACAGCCATTTATATTTGAGTGCAAGGTTTTTTAAATTGAAATATTAAACCTTTAACATTGGCTAAAAGGAAAAGAATATATCAGACTGTATTTTGTACACAAAAATTTACTACACAGTAAATTTCAATGAATTCTTTAATTTCAATTGTTGGAGTTATTTGAAAATTATCAGGAATGGTTTCGTAAAGTTAAAAATACCCTTATTTTTAATGATATGTGGGATGGAATTTGTGAAAATGAGAATTTAGAAGATAAGGAAGATGGAGAAGCAATAAATGAAGTGGATAAAAGTGCACCACTGCCACCTAGTAATGCCAAAGAGTTACCATTATGGAAAAGCAAGGACAAGAAAGCTTTTTCCTTAATTATTGCCTCTGTAAGTGAAGAAGTAAGTAGACATTTAGTTTCTAGCAAAAGTGCTTGGGAAGCATTAAAGAAACTAAAAGATTTGTATGATTCACATTCTGAGCTTGAAATCATACAATTGTTAATGAAGTTATTTAACTTAGAGTTAAAAGATAATGATCCAATGAAACTTGCTTTTGAAATTAGAGCCATTTTTCATGATATTGATACAACCGGTGTAAAAGTTGACATTCAACTTACTGCATTTATTAAAGCTCTTTATCCTACACATACTCATTATTTAGAATCACTTCAAGCTAGTGGCCAAATGAAAGCTATGACCTTTGAAACACTTGTTGAGAAAATTGCAGAAAGAGAGAAAGCATTTGGGAAGAAGGAGTCTAAACCCAATGAAGAAACTTTGTGTCTTGCACAGAAAGGACACAAATCAAAAGAAGAATTTGCAAAGGATGAAATTAGAAGCAGAGGTCGAGGTATAGGAAAAAGAGGATAGCACAGAGGAAGGGGGGGAAGATTTAATCAAGGAGAGAAACAATGTTATATATGTGGAAAAACTGGTCATACTTCCAGTTATTGTAGAACTTCTTGGGATAAAATTGTTAACAAGAAAGAGCAAGTACAAGATAAAGGAAATGATAAAGGTAACCCTCTTGAATCTGCACATTATGTTGTTGCACATTGTAATCTAGGAATTGAAGAAGCTTTCAATACTTCGTTTTCATGGAATGATACTTGGTTATTGGACACCGGAGCCACATGTCATATGACCTTTAGAAAAGATTTCTTTGAAACTTTTAGTGATCAAATTGATGGGATAGTACATTTGGCAGATAGGTCTTAGTTAAAACCTTCAGGAATTGGTTCTGTTAGATTGAAATTATCAGGACTTGCTGATTATATACTTTCTGACGTGCTTTATGTTCCACAATTGAAGAGAAATCTAATATCTCTTGTGCAAATTAGACAACAAAATCATTCGATACATATGTTTGATGGTATCATTGAAATTAGAAGAGCTTATGATAATGAGGTTGTAATGAATGGAGTGGAAGATAACAAACTTTTAAATTTGAATGGTACATCATCCAATTCACAGAATTCTGCAAATTTGGTTCAGCATAATAGTAATTTATCTTCTAACTTATTGTGGCATGCAATATTTGGTCATATTAGTTATGACAGTCTCAGGATTATGAAACAGAAAGGATTTCAAGGGCTTCCTACTATTCCAAGACAACTTTCCCCATGTGATGCTTGTATCTTAGGAAAGCACAATAAACAACCTTTTAATGATTCTATGTTTCGAGCTTCAAGAAATCTTGGTCTTGTTCACTCAGATTTATGTGGGCCCATGCTCATTCCATCAGCAAATGGTAACAAATATATCATGACTTTCATTGATGACTTTATGAGGATGTCTTGGGTTTATTTATTAAAAGCAAAATCTCAAGCTTTTGATACATTCAGAAATTTTCACTTATGGATTAAAAATGAAGCTCAACTTACTATTGGAACCCTTCGAATTGATAACGGTGGTGAATATACATCTCAAGAGTTTGAAAAATATTTGCAGGAGAATGGTATTAAACATCAAACAATTGTTCCTTGTAATCCACAGCAAAATGGTGTGGCAGAACGTATGAATAGGACACTCTTGAATATGGTAAGATCAATGATGTTTTTTAAAAATGTCAAGTTAATGTTTTGGGGAGAGGCAGTTCTTTGTGCTGTCTACATTAAGAATAGATGTCCTTCTGCTGCATTACAAAACAAAACACCTTATGAAATGTGGCATGATCATCTTCCAGCTATCAAGCATTTTAGAATTTTCGGTTCCACATGTTATGCTTTGATTCCTGACCAACAAAGACATAAATTGGGAGCAAGAAGTCGGAAGTGTATTTTTTTGGGATATTCTAATACTTCTAAAGCTTATAGGTTGTATGATGAAGATAATAGGAAGTTTATTGTTTCTAGAGATGTTATATTTCTTGAGTTTGAGAAAGATGCACTCACTATTGATAAACAACTTGCTCAGCTTGATAGATTTCATTCTAAAATTTTTTACCATGAAATGGATAATGAACTTCCAAATATTGAAGGGGGGATTCCTGTTCTAAGTCAAGGTCAAGTTTTGGAATTTCCTTCTAATGCACAAGTTGATGATTCTAATGCACAAGTTGATGAAACAGAAGATGAGACAGTTGATGATATTGTTAATGGAATGGATAAACTAAGTATGATGGATAATGCAGAACCTGCTCTTAAAGAACAAACAGAGCAAACACCACAACAAGAAGAAGTTCGTAGATCAATGCGGAATACGACATTTCCTAAAAGGTATGATGATTTTGTAACATTAGATTGTGAATTAAACTTTCATGCATTTGATGAACCTACATCTTTTCAAGAAGCAGTAAATAGTGATGTATGGAAAAGTGCCATGCAAAGAGAGTATGATGCTCTCATAAAAAATGGAACTTGGAGGTTAGTGAACCCTCCAATTGGAACCAAAGCGATTGGATGCAAGTGGATATATAAAAATAAGTATAAATCAGATGGTTCACTTGACAAACACAAAGCGAGACTTGTAGCAAAAGGGTATGCACAGAAAGAAGGTGTTGATTACACTGAAACATTTGCTCCTACAGCTAAATGGGGCACCATTCGAACTTTGTTTTCATTAGCAGCACAAAAGGGATGGAAGATACATAACATGGATGTTAAAACCACATTTTTGAATGGAGACTTAAAAGAAGATGTGTATATGGATCATCCTGAAGGCTTTGCTATCAAAGGCCAAGAACAGAAGGTATGCAAATTAGTCAAATCTTTATATGGTTTAAAGCAAGCACCCCGAGCTTGGTATGAAAATTTAATTGGGCATCTTCTCAAATTGAATTATAAGCACTTCAATCTAGATGATGCAACTTTATTTGTCAAGAAAGTTGGAATATCAGTTGTATATCTAGTTGTCTATGTGGATGATTTGCTTATCATAGGAAATAATGACGATTATATAGTGTCTATGAAAAGAGAGTTGTAAAAGGCTTTTGATATGACATATTTGGGATTATTAAATTATTATTTAGGAATTGAAGTAGATCAAAAACCAAAGCACATTTTCATTTCTTAGAAAAAATATGTTGGAGAGTTCTTAAACAAATTTGGTATGCAGGATTGTAATCCTGTTTCAACACCAATGGAGTAGAATCTAAAGCTTACTTCAAATGAAGGTAGCACATTTGAAGATCCAACAAAGTACAGGCAGCTTGTTGGAAGTTTAATTTATCTTACTACTACTTGTCCTGACATAACTTTTGATGTAGGAATACTTTCCAGGTTTATGCATCATCCATGTGAAGGTCATTGGAATGCAACAAAGCGAGTGCTCAAAAATTTAAAAGGCACTCAATCTTATGGCATCAAATATTCTAAAGTTTTAGAATTTCATCTCATTGGTTATTCAGATTCAGATTTTGATGGAGATAAAGAGCATGGGGTCTCTACTTCAGGTTATTTGATGAACATTGGATCAACAGCTATCACATGGAGATCACGAAAGCAATCTATTCCTGCTGATTCTACAACTGAAGCCGAATATGTTGTAGTAGCTCAAGCCACAAAAGAAATCATTTGGCTTCGTAAAATACTTGAAGAATTGCAGGAGAAACAAATGATTTCAACGCCTCTCTTTGTTGACAACACTTCTGCAATTCAATTGGCCAAGAATCCAAAATTCCATGATCGAACCAAACATATCAACACCAAATATCACTTGATTCGACATCATGTTGAGGCCAAAACCATTCATCTGACACATTGTCCTACTTCAGAGCAAATTGCAGATATCTTTACTAAAGCATTGGGCCGTGAAAAGTTTGAAAAATTTAGAATGCAGCTTGGCATATCAGATGTCCCTTCGGATTAAGGGGGGAATGTTGAATAATCCTTCGGGATTACATTGTAAATAATATTTCAATTATTAGTTAGTAAAATCTAGTTAATAATCTCATTATCTAACTGTAGATAACAATTTTGATCTCCTTTATATGTAACACTCATTCACGTAGTAAGATATTGATTTGTTGAGGTTCTTCACGGCCTATGTCAGCATTCATCCCTCACGAGGCCACTTCCTCTTAAGAATATTTTAATATTTTAGTAATTCTGTTTGGATTTGGATTCTATATATATGTATATAATAATAATGAAATTCATTATATGTACACTCCATTATATATATACATATATATGTATATATTAAATATTTGCACTACATTATATACATATAATGTTTTCCTAAACATCCATTAAATATATTTATTATTCATATAGGTATCCCTTGCTTTACCTTCAATTATCTTTATTATTATGAGGTGGGTGTGACCTCCTCCTCCTCGAGGTTTTCTTTCTCATAACATATTTATATAATTTATTTGCATATATAGTATAAACGAGTTCCACTTCTCAAGGTTACTCTTTGGATTCATAGGGTAGGATTTATACCACTCATTAGCTACATCATTTAGATGAACTCTTTATGCTCCACTACTTAAGTTCATAGTTTTGTAGTAAAAGGAAACAATTTGTTTATGTTAATAAGTGAAGATCACAGATTTAAGCATGTATTGAGATGATGAGTGTGCATTTACTAAACATGTCTTTAAATCCTATGGTGAGGATTGTAACTACCATCCTCATCGAAACCATGATGACACTAGTTATCTTTATTAGATTCCCAAGGCTTCCCTCACCTTCTACCTTTCCCCTTAGTGGATTTGTCCCCAATCGTCGTTTTAGTCATGCAAAGTTTTCACCCTTCTAACCCTATCAATTTCATCCATAATTTGATGAAGTTAGAAGGACTTACAATGTATTTTACTCACACTTTGCATTTTCCGGTCATCTAGTAAGGGGATTTTACACCCCTAACATCCCAACACCCTCATCTCCATCTCTCTCTCTCTCTCACACACACACTGTCATTACCCCTAAATCACCCTCTCTCTCTTTAAGTCTCTTGCTATCCCTAGCTAGAGCCACACCCTCCTCCCCTCTCTTCATCTCTCCTACTTCCCCTTACCCTAGCCCCCCCCCCCCTTCTCTATATCTCTCCCCCTCCCCCTCCCACCCTTTTTCTCTCTTAATTTCCCTCCCCCTACCACTTACCACCCCCCCATCTCTCTCTACTCCAACCCCATACAAATTATTCCTGCTAACTATCTGAATCCTCCCTAAACCCCTACCCCCTAACCTTGATTTATATTGATTTCTCTCTCTTGCCCCCCTTCCCCACTTATCCCTAAGGTAAATTTGTTTTTTACCAAAACACGTGTTCGTTTTATCTCTACAAAATGCGTACTTGTTTGTAGAGATAAAACAAACATGCGTTTTGTACAGCTAAAACGCGTGCGTTTTTTGGTTTTCATGGCACCCGAATAGGCAGGAAAGGAAAATTTGAATTTAAAAGAAATGCGCTTCCATTTCTTAACACTAATATGGAGCCTTGTCACATGTTTCTATGTCATCACTCTTCCTATGTGTTTCCTTTGGACCGACAAAACATTTTTTCTACATATTCCAAATAGGTATTTTTTTTAAATATTATAGCTTTTTATTTTTCTTATGTCATGATTCCTTAACTAAAAAAACAATGTTAATGTTTGATCCATAACTCTTCGTTTCTCAACCATTTAAATATTTTTATATGGTGAAGTAAAGGATGCCAACGTCTAAATGCTATAAGAAAACCCATTTCCAAATAATTCCATTAATACCTTCAAAGGATTTACCCACCCTTATTGTTTTCGAGGTTCAAATACTTCGATAATTAAAAAACAACATTTTTTTTCCGAAAAATAGTGGTGATATCTCTATGTTGATTCCATCATTCACGTAGAGGATGCACTCACAAAAACATCTACGTTATAATTTGTCCCAAAAAAAAACTGTATATTAGAAAAGATCAAACTTTGGATAATTAAGAACATTTTGAATAGAAAAAATATATATATTCAATTTCTTATTGAATCTAACATGTCAAAAGAGGCCCTCATTAGCTTGCACACACCTTTTAGCAAAATATTTCTGCTCACTTTGTAACTGATATTTTTACTAAAGAAATTTTTTGTTGCACTAATACAACACATCTACTTTTGTTAACAAAAAAAATTGTTTTTTTTCAAATAAGTGTTTTCCCAATACTAGAGGGGGCACCAAGAGAGGCATCACCACTTCATGGCTCTTTTTTAAATAAAAATCATCATAATTAAATTGTATATTTTAACATAAATAATTATTTAAATTTTCAATATATTTCATAGATTTAAATCATAAAAATATTTATATAAATTATTATACATTAAAAAAATTAAAAAAATTATATAATAAAATGGTTAATTTTTAATAAAACCTATAAAAATTCAAATAAATATTAAATTAAAGATAAAAAATAAATAGTTATAAAACTTATATTCAAAAGTTCATAGCACACTTCAATCATATAATCTTTAATTGTTTATATATTTAGGGATTGTCTATGTATTTATTGTTATATATTTATTGTTATTTGGTAAATATTTACATGTTTTTATTTGACATTTTGAGGTAGACAATTACTTATGATTTTTCTAGATGGAAGACAAGTGTACGAGACAATTGTAATGTTAAATTTCATTCTATGGAAGTCTTTACCAATTAAAAATAAATAATTATTAAAAAAATAATATAAAAATAAGTGATGCATGGATAACTAATAGCTTATTTATGGATAATTCCTACTTGATGATGAGTAGATAAGGAACACTTTGTGCATGAGTTTGTGATAGATAACTCATTTGACTAGAATAAAGGCCAAACATGTAACCCATATCTTATTAATAACAGTTAACTTGTAACCTATGAATGTTTACCACCAAGTTAAATAATTATATTAATTCAAATAAAAAATAGTTTAAATAATAATAAAAAAATTCAAATATTAAACAAAATATAAATTTAACATTTGAAATTAAAGAAGTAAGTAGAGATAATAATTTGTTTGCCATATATAAAAGCAATTTACATAACATTAAATCCGAAGGATTATATGTTATTTCAGAAAACATATACCTAGATTTAACGAAAGAAGATAGAAACATCTGGTATTTTAATGTGAAGAACAATTATTCATTCTCGTAAGGTGGCCAGGGAATTAATCACATGTACATGAATTTAATACAATATACTATCATTAAAAGATAAAAAAACTAATTTAATATAATATGCTAATTCATTCTGATAAGGTGGCCATGGAATTAATTACATGTACATGAATTTAATACAATATACTGTCATTAAAAGATGAAGAAACGAATTTAATATAATATAATAATTCATTCTCTTAAGGTGGCCATGGAATTAATCACATGTACATGAATTTAATACAATATACTATCATTAAAAGACGAGCATACCCCAGAGCTGGGAAATGAAACACTGAAAAGAACTTTCTACAAGAAAACATTTTTAAGAATTCTGAATCTAAACGAAAGAAGCAGGATTAGTGAGAGCTGGAGATGTATCAATGTGCATGTATCACTGATAGGCATTTCTATTTGATAGGCCTACTTAGGGTGATCAATTTTGATTTAATGCACTACAGGTTGATAGGCATTTCTATTTGGTGATCAATTTTGATTTTATAAGAATTTAGTTGTGGTGAAATGCCCAACCCAATAATCACGTGTAAACATTCATATAATTTAAATGGTAATTTTGCTATGATGGCCATACACCGCATGATCTTATAACGTAAACATTTGCAAAAATGATTCCATTTTCAATAAAGTGTCTATTCATTATATATTTATAAACAGTTCCTGTCAAGGAGAACACCCTAACACAATTTTAACAAAGGATTTTTTTAAATAATTTTGGTTCAAGTGACCTCTTTCTCGGGATAGTTCAAATTTAACTAAAAATTTCTTAATGAACTCATATATATTGGTCCTTGCCAAAAGATCAAAGTAAACGAGAGTGCATGGATCGGAGCAATAAGCCATGGAGTACGATTTCTTTTTACTCGGGATAAGTCACCCTGATCTCACAAAAAACGAATCTCCATTCATGTATAGGACTATTGAATGAAAAAGGGGTCCATCAATGAATAGTATGCATGAGTTATGCAGGGTGTAAAAAACTGCGACCTAGAATTTTGTTATGCAATTGGATGTTTATAAGGTCATTGATATACGCTACAAATTAACCCATAGAAGCCATAAAATCAATGGCCAATTATGTGAAATCAATTCCTTACCTGAAGCCATTTGTATTGGTCGGAATCCGGGCCAAAGTCTGTGTAGGAGCCGAGAATCAATATATGTGCTCCTGCAACTTCAAAAGATAATAAAGGTTGGAGGCAGAGCCACTTTCTTGATATGGCATTTTCCATCGTGCATTGTAGGCTTTGAATTGTGTGCTCACGAGTATAGGGATCTTCTCGATCTCATGATTTCCTTCGGTGATCATCCATGGTTTGGCACTCGTCATTGGCTCTACAAGCTCGCCTAAAGAGTCCCACAGAGGTTGCTTGGAATCGACATATGAAAGATCGTCAAGCGAAAGGAGCACATCGTAATTCGTCTGTTGCAAATGTTGTAAGGTGGATTTCGTCCATCCCGTTTGTCCCAGGTCTCCTGTATAACATACCCTGAATTAACACTATACTCAGGGAACCCAGTTGGGGGATGATGGGGTAGATAAAAAATACCAGATGCAAACCTTCATATACTATAGGAAGATATGCTTGGCAGACCGGATTAAAATGGATGCGGTATGCTAGTTCATAATGGGTTTTCTGAAACTCACCAACAACTGCAAACGCTATAGGAAGTTGGGCTGGTGATGCTCTGAAGAAAGCATTGGCGTCCTTGGTGTCATATATTTCAAATCAGGCGAACTGTCATGCATCATGTATTTTCAAACAGCTGAAAGATAATATGTTTTCTTTCTTTAGTAAAGACATCACAATAAAACTGGAGTGAGTTTCCACTAAGAAGAACAGTGGCTACTCACACATCTTCTCTTACTGCTTCAAGCAAGTTTTGCTCGTATACACTTTTACAAATACCTCGAGGTTTATTTTCCAGAACTGCAAAGATAAGGAAAGTATAAATAATTCCCCCAAAAAATTTAAATGGGTACTTCAGAATCATTAATATTTATTCTAAACCGTTTTAAGAAATATAAATATTACTTTCATTAATTAGCTTTCATTGCCACCAAAGACTGGACCAAACAGTTGTCCAAAGTCTTTCATTGCTTTCGATTACCTAGAATCTTAAATCATTTTGCTCCCACATATGATATATGACCAGCTTTCCCTTTTATTCAAATGAATTCAGATCTATATGCATTTTAGTGAAAAATGCTGTCAATCCCTATTTATGTTAAACCAAACGTCATCTTCTGGATCATAAGCCCAGATGCTCAGCTGAGATATTTCTTCACCGTAACAAGTAATTAAAAACACACAGATCTATGCATTGCGAATTGGGGTTCTCATTATCGTTATGATCATCGATCGATGCAGCAGCACCACCACAGTTTATGTTTGTGGGGATCTGAGGGAAGATGTTACAGACAGTCAGCTTGCTGAGTAGTTCACGACTAAGGGAACGTGGCCTCTGTTCGAGTCTGCCGCGACAGAATGACCTGACCCAGCGCTCCCTTGGCTATCGATACCGCAATTAATTTGATCCTTGATGGTGAGTCTTTTTCTTTTATCTATTTTCCATTCTTGCCTAATTGATTGAATAATTAATGAACAAATTGATTGAATAATTAATGGGCTTCTTTTATCTATGTCAAGCTACGCGTTCCAGCCACGCTTCCAACTACACAAAACTGAATGGGACAATCATTCGGATCATGTTGTACAGCGGAGAGCCAATAGCACGCAGCAGTGGACTGCGAAACGTATTTATGAAGTAATTGGTATGTTGCATTTAGACTTTATTCAATTAGGGTACGATTGATGTTGTTTTGCTAAAATTGTGTCAGTTTTGTATAAAATCCAATCAGTTAATTGACTCTGGGCATGGGCTTTGATGGATGCTTGCAGAATCTGCATGAGAATATTGGGAGTGCAAGTCTTCTTCATAGGTTTGTTAAATTTGTGAGCATTTTGTCATGTAATGTAGTGTTAAAACTGTGAACATTTTGTGTAGAGACACAGGATGGGAAAAGCAAGAGATATGGAATTGTTCATTTTGAAACAGATAAAGCTGCAAACTTAGCCATTGAAAAGGTTAATGGGATGTTGATAGAGGGCCAGCAAGTGTAAGTATACGGTTTTTGGAATATTAACTAAATGAAAACCATATACTTACACTGGGTTGCCCTCTAGTCGCCCATTAATCTTCTCAATGGCTGAGTTTGCAGCTTCCTCCGTTACAAAATGAACAAATCCATATTCCTTGCTTTTCCCATTCTGTGTCTCTACTTTACATGTGAAAATGTTCCCAAAATTAACAAACCTATCCCATCAGGAAGACCTGCACTCCCAATAATCTCATTGAGGTCCTGGATGTACTGCATGATCCGAATGATTCTTCTATTCAGTTTTGTGTAGTTCAAAGCCTCAATGGCACGCTTAGTTGAGCATAGATAGGAGAAGCCCATTAATTATTCAATCAATTACCCAAGAATGGAAAATATATAAAAGAAAAAGACGCGCGATCTGAAGGGTCAAAATAATTGACGTCTCCATAGCCAAGGGAGAG
>LPNX010861066.1:0-81462 GCA_001517045.1 Pseudotsuga menziesii | reverse complement strand
AGAGAAGTCGATGTGCTATTTGTCTTTGTATATGCATCATTTCTTTTCTGAATTATCACTTATTATTTATTTGATTTTCAAATTCGCCAAGGAATATGTAATCAGCCTCTTATCTATCATCTCACTCTACCTTAACCACTAGATCATTCTTTGTGACTCTCTACCTTTACCTTAACCACTAGATCTTTCTGTGTGGCTCTATAAGAGATGTATTTGAAGGGTTTTTAATTGTGAAAAATAAGGTCAATATATTGTATGTATTAGGAGGCACGGAATATGATATGGGGTTTATAGCTATTGGAGGTATAAAAAGGGGTTTCTAGTCAAAATGATGAATATATTGTAAAAATAAGGGTTTTTTAATTGGAAATATGTATTGGCAAGGGGCTCAACAAAATTATTTGTAATTAATTGTCAATATTTAGTGAAATTATGGGTATTTTATAATATCCCATGAGCAAAAGGACTATGACATAGTTTCACTAAATGAAGACCGAGTGTGATTACAATAATTACAATAAAATAGAGCGAATAATAACGATGCTCTTAGATAACATTAATGTTTATTGAAATAATTTTTCAAAACAAAGAGATGTACTTTGACAAAATTTATGTTGACTTAAATAATTATTAAACCTATTTCTAGAAGTTCTATTTATATATAGAATATAAAATGGACTAAGTTCATTCCCTTATTAATGTTTTAATAGAATAATTAATAAAAGACTTTACAACAAGTATTTATAAAGATAACAATATTTTTTTAAATTTTCATTGGATGAAACTCCATTTTAACAATGACAACTATACATTTTCTCTAGGTTTATTATTTTAATCAACAAACCCTCCTTATTTGTTTTGGTATTTCAATTTACTTCCTTAATGGTGTTTACTTATTTATAACCTAGCATATGGTCCATCTCATATTGTACTTCAATTTACTTAATGAAATTTTCCTTTTTCATAACGTATCATATTATTTGTTTTGGTATTTCAATTTACTTCCTTAATGGTGTTTACTTATTTATAACCTAGCATATGGTCCATCTCATAGTGTACTTCAATTTACTTAATGAAATTTTCCTTTTTCATAAAGTATCATATGTTGTGGTACTTCACTTAACTTGATGAAATTTTCTTTTTTTATAACCTATCATATTCTTCTTTTTATGGGCTTTTTTTTTTGGATTCCATATGTTTATTAGAAAAAATGTTAATAGTTCATTTCAAGAGTTTTCTTCCTTCTATCTTTTCAACTTAAAAACCCTTTCTTTGCAACTTATTGGCTCAAAATACTCAATCTTTCTTAAATATATGTGTGCTACAATATTAGTGTATAACACTGAATCATTTAAATGCTGAACTAGTATTGTGCTTGGCATATTATGTTTCTATGATGATGAAGTTTCACTCATGTACATCTACATTGTCTTATGTGTTTGCATCTACATCCTCTCTATCCTTCAATTAAGACATGATTAACCTTTCTAGAGTTAAGCATTGAAGTGTTGAAATGACATGATATGTTTGGATGGTTCTTGTTGATGACATATACCTAGTGATCATGTGATTCATGAGATTTCTCTTTACCATCCATTTGTTCAATTTTATGAGCCTTAATTACATGTTTTCATATAAACAACTATAATTGGTAAAGCATCATGGTAGTTATAAGTTGTGCTAGTTGACCAACACATTGATTGAAATTATCCACAATCTTTCAATGTAATCATTAGCTAAAATTTTATTAACAACTTGATATCAAATGTAAGCTTTAACCATATAAGTATTTGTAGACATTATCAATCACCATGCATCCATTGTTTCCATTTCCAATCATGTAATGTCCCCAAAAATTGAAAATAATTTTTTTTATTAGGATAGTCTATACTTCCTATACTCGACATTAGTTTAACTTTACAGAAATGTGTCGTACTCTGATTGTACTGATGTTTTGTCGTAAGTTGTTCTTACGTCCTGTTTCCATATTCCTCAATGTGCCTATTACTATGTTACTTACCTTGTTGTGATGTTGATTAATGTTTGTACTATGGTTAAGCATTGATGTGTAAGCTGGTTATTTGCTTATGTACTTCAATGTTTATTAACATGTGCTTACTGTCGTATACATGATTCTACCTTGACTTTGTTAATGGATTAAGGGGTGGAGTGGCGGGACTAGTTTCCCTTGTAACCCTGAGAGGTAACAGTTTCTACTGGTCACAATAGGATTACTTAGTTATGTCGAACTAATGCCTTCTTGTCTCATTTGTGTGCAGGTACAATTAGCGACATAAACTTGTTTATAAAGCTCAAAGGAAAGTGTTGATTTTTTGGTCTCTAGCACTCGCATTTGCAACTCTATCCTAGTGACATTATACTAATTGTTATTGTTATCATTATAGTCTTTATGATAGTGACAAGGTCACTACCGCACCTATTACTTGTGTGACACACACTTGTTTATTTATGTGACACTTATTTATCTTGGTGTAAAGGCTTATGACTTGATTAGGTTCTATCATATTATTACTGTATGGTTGTAATGTTGGTGATATAATACAATTACAAAAACCTTAGCTTAAACATTTCCATGGCATATTCCATATGCCATGGACTGAGGGCTTAAACCCTAAGTTATTCGATGCATGTATATGTTTATGTAATTCCTAATGGTTTAAGCAGGTTATTGTTGATTTGGGTGGCAAGTTGTAATATAATTCCATAGACTATACGATTATGGGTCTGGTGTGCATTAATGGTGGCCAGGGTGGCGGTATCAACGCGCCTTGGGAGATGGGGTGGGAAAGCTTAGGGCTTGGCCCAAGCGTTAGTTTGGCATTTCGCCACTTTGATGCTTGCTCTTTGCTCCCGCTTGACGTGAAGGAATGCGACTGCGACGGCTTAGCCAATAGGTATGTGGGTGTCCTGTTTGATTAGCATCTTTGTTAATTTGGACATGGATATGAGTCATACTTCTCATGGCATGGCTCTACTCTGTTTGCAGGCTTGTAGGGGTGGCAAAGCGAGCTTGGGTCGTTGCTTGTGGGAAAGTCCATGGGAACAACCCAACCCCTCCAGGTAAGCTTGTTGTGCAATTTTTTACTCGCCCCCTCTTAGCTTCGTGGTTAAGATTGAGTGTCACTCGTCGTAGGTTGAAATTGCTTGAGTCTGGTTTCTAATAGATGTGTTATGGGTTGGGGTTTGATTGTATCTTAGCAAACTCTGCATTTGAAAAGTGATAGGCTTGCGGTTTTGTTTGTTGGGTTTTTTCGATTTCCCTCGGGCCTAAGCTTGAAATGTAATGGAATTTATTTAAATGGTGATTATGTGCAGTGAAGAGAGCTTGGGTAAACTCTTGACAGGCTTTGTGTATTTTGTAAATAATGTTTAGGTTATATTACAGGAAATGGGAAACACCATTACTTGCAATGGTGCAATGGCCGAACGTAATGACTGTGTAAACTCGTTAATGGTTTTATAAAGATGTTTTTTATAAATATATATTGTGTCAATTTCAATGGTTATTGTTTTCTGGACTGTGTGGAATTTGCATTCGTTGTTTGCATTGATTGTAAGGATGAAAAAGGGTGGCATAGTTATGGCTTGGAGCCATGCCATATGGCATTGGTGTTTCATGCCCTTCTAGCTATGATTGTGAAAATACTGTCCAAGATTTTGTTTGTGTAATTAGAAATGGGGGTTGTCTATGGTGTAATCCTGCGACTAGCAATCGTTGTTGTTGGTAATTGTTGACAGGGTTGAATATTTGGAAATGTTGATTATTATATTGAGTTAGTTGTAAAAGGCCGAGGCCATAGATTACAGTGTGTATAAATTTATTTGGGTCTTTCGACCACTGTGCAGAGATTTTAGTTTTTGTTTATAGCCTACATATAATTCATATAGCTTGGCTTTGTAAAATAATACTAGACCTTACACGATTCGATCATGGATCGTTTACTAAGATGAGGGTTTATATTTAAATGGTATGTGATTTGGGCTTAAACGCCCACATGAGTCGATCCTGCGACCTTTGTGTAATTATATTTGTTTTAATGAATATTGTAAGTGATATTTGGTTTTTAACTGATTACTGTAAATGGTATTATGTTTGTTGGTAAATGATCCTGTAATTGATATTATATTGGATTTTATTATATTGGGCGTTGTATTTAAGGTATGTGATTCTTACAATGGAATTTATAGTGTCTAGATGGTAATTTGATTTGTTGTTTAAGCAATGGGTTATTTAGGTGTATAATTTGTATATTGCATAAGCTTTCAAAGATGTAATTATTAGTAATAATATAAATCGTGGACCATTATATGGTCTTGGTAGTTGGACTGTTGATTTGATTTATGATAATATTTGATTAATGCAGAATGTTTACTGTTTATTCAAGTTCTTAGTAGGTATATAAAGATGCAGACCCTATGAGGTCTTCACTGGTTTTTATCTTAGCTTTAATAATTTGGTTTTATGATTATTCATAGATGTATTTATTGTGTTTCTAAATTAGAACTACATCTCTGTTTTATACCTGATTATATATATATATGTTAGGTTCTATTTATTATATTTAATTATTGGCAATTTATATTTAGGTTTTATGAAAGCTTAGATTTGAACTAGTCCTCCTCTCCTAAACATGGCTCTGCTCGCAATATGAAATCTGTCAGTAGAGTACATAGGTAAATGAGCAGCTAGGTATTTATTAGAAATAATTCCTAGACTATAGGAAAACAAGGTTTAAGCTGTAAAAGTCAACAGAAAAGTAAAACTAAAAGTACAAAACCCTTGATAAATCTTTAAAGAGGAATTAAATTACAGCCTAGGGTTTATAATGAAAAATGTAAACCCTAAAATAATTTTGAGAGGAAAACAAAGGTACATAGGGTTAGAAATATAATATAAACACTTGCATTTAATCTATCCAGCAGTTAATCTAGATGATGAAATAGGGAGACAAGAACCTCATACCTGAAAAATTGAAGCTCTTCTAATGGCTGAAACCTGCACACTCAAATATCAAGCATTAACAATTCATAGGCACATGTGACCTCTATATAGATGATTGAACAGCTTGGGAACTACCACGTTCCTCCCAACCATGACCCAGAACCATTCTTGTTTTCAATTCAGATCCCCCTGAGCTGGTTCCAACATGCAAGTAGCTTAGAGCTCCTAAGGTAAGGCTGCTCTACCTCATATATTAGATCTGGATTAGTTCTCCTTTTTCCTCTTAGGAAAATGTTCTCAAAGAACTCTCTTGAGAATAATTAGGAATAATAATGACTCCAAAAATATTGAAGAGATCCCCAAGCCACTCCTTGGCTTGGGACTTTATAGATAGACTTTTCAGTCAAACGGGCACTTAAATTAAGAATCCTTTGATTTCTTGATTTAACCCTTTTTATTTAATTTAGTACTTTTAATATTTTAACTTAGGAACTTTCAATAGTTCCTAATTGTAATTTTATAGGTATTATAATATTTAATATTTATGTAACGTACCCGCAATTCCTCCATGTAAGTTTTTAGAAAAATGGGGTATATTTTTTTTTTACTATATCCAACCAAGTTGACTACGTTAGTCCTTTGAGAGTGTATAAACAAACAGTGGTAGACATTGTTGTGATGTTCATTTAATCATATCGAAAACTATACATTTAATCACACATATTTAACTCATTAAATAATTTGTTTCATAGGGTTAAATCATACACATGAAACTTACTTTCTATCGAACCAAACCATTATTTTCATGTTAAGGGTCTACCAAATACAATTACTTCAAAGCTGGTTTACATAAATGACTTATATGAGGTACAACCATTATACCAGTCGCTAGACTACCCCACAAATGGGATAGCAATTACACATTAACCCATTTCCTTTAATCGTCGTTGACATACTTCCTAACAAAGTACCATACTTATACCTATACTCTAGGACACCACCACCAAAGATGATGCATGAAGTTCCTGAGTGGAACAACAATAAGTTAGATACACCTTACAGATAAAACCAACTAAGTAACAAATATGCACATTTATATATCACTTTTATTCTTCATCATCTTCAAGAAATTATCTTGATGCCTCTCGCAACCCCTGCAACCACCCTTGAGTTCACGTAACTCATCACAGGTGTTAGTACTATACATTAGCCCTGTATCATTCAAGAGTACATATTTCCTTAATAAAACTATAAGAATAAACAAAGTTAACTGTCAAAGAAACTATTTAAAACAGGTGCGCTTGAATACAAATTGATTACTTTATACTATCTTTCTAGCCATCCTGATGTCCTTCCATCAATGTGTCATGGTTTCTGCATCCAACATTTGATATACAAATTAGTGCCATAAACATGTAAGAAATATGATAATTTATATAAGCAAAGTTACTCATTTTAGATACTTCTTTAAAACTACTTTAACATGGGAGGCTTAAAACATGTGTACAACTTTCCTCCCAACCATAGGATTCATTTTATGTGTGTTTACCTATTCGAAGCCACGCCTGAGCTGGGCAACGAATCCACTAAGGTTCACTAGATAGTTTACATCCTTTACAAAGCTTATTGTGACCAGGTATAGAATTGAACTAAGGCATTACAAAGTATTGCAGGCATAAATCCTTTTACTCCAGGCCTTACACCACATAATCATATTTACACTTGGTCAATATGCTATTATTTGTTTATGGTATAGTTTCATACATCCATTTAATCATGGAAATGTTTCCCATATAACACCTAGTTATGGAAATATAACCATAGCTTTACACTCATAATAAAGTTTGTCCTATCCCTAAGTTTATATTTATACCGAGAGTACTATTTACACTCGAATTATGATTAAAGCAATTTCCCATGTACAAATATATATATATATATATATATATATATACGTATGTTTTTTTAAGGAATCTCCAATAGGCCCAAGTTTCCACTTTACCTATAAATCCATTTTCACTTTAATTTATTTAATATTTTTCAGATATCTTTATTTGTATAAAGTGTGATGTAACACCTCGGTTTTGACCCCGTTGCATTAATGTATATGATGTAAATGTTATATCGAACCATAACAAGAATATCAAGGCCAAGGCCCTGTCATTGATTAATGTTTCGTATATAGGTGATCATGGTTGATGCCTATGGTTTCTGTGCTAAGTCAAGCACATTTGTAAACATCATGTAAGTATGCAAATTACTGAAAACCCACAGCCAGCTATGTCAATGCAACGAATAATGAGATGGGGGAATGAGTTTCCTAAGGATAATGGGGTGGGAATGTTAACCTTGAGCTAGTTTGGGGAAAAGCCACGTGTCACGGGGAGAAACCATCAGAACTGTTAACTACCCTCTTTCTTGTCTTCTCTTCCCAACCATTTATTCTGCCAACAGGTGGTTGAGGTAGTTATTGCTTGGAAGGGGAAGAGTATGGACAATTTCGAATTGGGAAGAGCACCCAGTTTTGGGAGGTTGTGTTTTGCTTGCATGGACAAGAAAACACCAGAACCGTATGCCAATTTGACCCACGCATTCACATTTTGGATTTACTCTCACGTCTTGAGAGTGGAGAAGAGTTCTGGTTCAGGAGTCATCAGTCATTCATTCATCACCATCTTCATTTCCTAGAGGAGAGACATTGTGGCAGCAGTGGAGCTCCACCTGTGGATATTCATTACGTTATGTGAGTGTCTTTCCCATGGAAAGACTATGATTGTTGTATTGCAGCATTGTCTTAAACTATAGAGTGTATGAGACCCTATTACTCGTGTTCTAGAGTAAGCCTGTGTGGTAGAGTCTCCTTGTGGTTGTTTTGTTGCGTACCCTGGTTCGGGTGTGAGCTATGTACAAGACTTAGGAATGGGAGAGATGTAGAATGGGCTTGATAAACCTAGTGTGGAACCTCATGATAAGATAAGAGTGGTTGGTAAACCTTCTATGCACATCCTGAAGAGAACTGGAAGGGAAGTTGTAGCCCGAGGGACTGTGGAGCAGAGAATGGGAGACTTCCTTATGTTGGGTGTGTAGGTAGTAGGGAATCCAGGCCAGATAGGTCTTACGAAGTTGTTCTTAGCTCTATAGATGAGCTCAGTAGCTTAGTAGATCTTCCTACCCATTACCTTAGAATCTTGATAAACCCAACTGGAAGGACGGCTTGGCTAGTTAGCCTGATAAACCCAGCTGTTGGCTTGGCTGTGTCTTGTTGTGATTGACTTAGTGAGTAACCTTTGGTTGGACAATTTGATAAACCCAAGTGTGAATACCGGCTTGGCTAGATAGCCTGATAAACCCAGCAGTGAGATGGCTTGACTCTAAACAGACTGATAAACCCATCTGTTGGCTTGACTGTGAATAGTATGATAAATCCATCTATTGGCTTGAATGGTCCTTAAAGGTGAATGTTGTCTTGAATATGTTTAGTATGTGAACCCAACAGTGAGATGGCTTGGTTAAGTGGCCTATGAAACCCATCTGTTGGAATGTTTTCCCTTATAGCATGATAAAACCAACTATGTTGGCTTGACTGAGTGTGATTTCACCTTGGCTATGTATGACTCTGCTAGTGTTCCCTTATTCCTTGAGGAAATCATGCCTAGCTCGTGGGTGGCAGTGTTTCTAAGAGTCTAAGGAGCACAGTGGCCTATGGTTTGGAGGAACATTGCAGCGACATAGTTGGTTGCTAGACTAGTTCCATTCAAGATAAGTGTTCTTGTCTATGTTATTCTCTGCAATTGTAATTCTTGTTTTGCAAATGGCTTGATGGAATGTGATGAACATGTTTCTATGTTGAATTGATGCATTGTTCCTTTAAATAACTACAATTATAGGCATCTATGCATGTTTTTCCATCAATGCATTTTGGAACTAAGTTGCAAGATATATTGGTTAGATTGGTAATGGTCAGATCGATCCAAGGATTTAGTGGAAAAGATGAGTTTTCTGCTAGAAATCCTCCCTTGCGCAAATTTGCAGGTTTGCGGGATGCAGGATGTGGAACACCGATTGCATATTTTGGTTTCCGCAGATTTTCCTTCCGCAAATTCCTCTCCGCAACTTGCGGTATGTGGGATGCGGGGTGCGGGATCGTAGTGTCATGATTTCCATGATTCCCAATCCCACAAGACAAAGTTTCTGCACCGTCGATCTTCGTGGGATGGTTTTCCACCGTCGATTTGTTTCTGATGCAGGATGCAGAAAGTGAGATCGTAATTTTTGTAATTTTTGACCCCGCAACTTGGGCTTTCTGCACCGTTGATCTTGCGGGTGGATTCTGAATCATTTATTTGGTTCCAGTCTGTGGGATTGTTTATGATCATATATTTCCCTCGTTTTTTCTCTCTGCCAGCCGATATCCTCTGCGATCTTTTCTTCCAGATTATCGAATTGATCTATGGAAGATGGGAGGGAGCGTGACAGTGTTGGAAATGTTGAGTTGTGGTGCATGACCATGCCCTGTGTTTCGATGAGCAGTAAAGGATCTCGATGAATTTTTTTTAATTTTACTTGATAATGGGGTATGGGTACATGACAGTGTGGTATCATAGCTATGAGTTGCAGCATTGGGCCTAGATGGGCCAGAAAGCAGGCAAGAGTACCCTGTGATACAAACTTGTAGTACACTACAGTGTGGTATTAGAGTTGCGGGTTGCAGCATTGGGCCTGGATGGGCTGAAAAATAGTCAAGAGTACCCTCTGATACCAACTTGTAGTACACTACAGTGTGGTATCAGAGCTGCGGGTTGCAGCATTGGTCCTGGATGGGCCGAGAATTAGTTAACCAGAGCTGACGGTTACAATATTGGGCCTAGATTGGCCAGGTGACAGTAAGTAAATGGTTTTGATTTTGAATTATTGTGTCTAACAAATGGTGTTGATAACACATTTTGCAGAGTCATAGTATATTTTGGAAATTTAAGTTGTGGTTCAGCCATGAGAACCCATGACGGATATGATGTTCGAGACTTCTACGAGCATGCGCGAGATGCCATGGGGGAAAATTTCTGAGTTGGAAATGATGACATAGATTTTAATGGAAGGAGATTCCAAGAGATGTTGCCCCATATCACAGCCACCATGAGAATCCTGATTAAAGCTCAACAAGAGAAGCATCAGTTGAATGCTGCTATGTTGCAGAGTTTAACAGACTTGCAAAGAAAGATAGACTCTATACAGGGTAAGGTAAAACCCGAAGGCAGTAAGAGCAGTACCAGAAGAAGAATAAGGACTGCTAGTAGATCATCTGACTCAGAAAAATAAAGTGGGGATTCAAGCTCTTCTTCTTGCAAGGGAAAGGGAAAGAGGCACCATAGGGATTTCTCTCGAGATGAACTTAAGAAGGATAAACCTCCTACGTTTGATGGCGAGGTAAGGACTAGACAAGAAGTTGAATCTTGGCTTCTTGGGATAAAGAAGTACTTCGAAATTTAGGATTATTTGGGGAACATCAAGGCACAGGTTGCCATATTCAATTTGAATGGAATGGCATCAATTTGGTGGGAGCACTTCAAGCATGTAAGGAAGATCAGTGAAAGAAGACTTAAGTGGAAACGGTTCCAGAAGTATTTCAAGTAGAAATACCTCTCTGACAAGTAGTATGATGGCAAGATCAAATAATTCCATGAACTGAGATTGGGACAACAGAACATGGAAGAGTATTCGAACAGGTTCCTAGAACTGTTGAGATATGTCAGGTACATCAAGGATGAGAAGGTAAAAACTTAGCATTTCCTGAGTGGATTACCTCAGTCTTACAAAGACAGAATCGAGTTTTATGAACCTAGAACTCTTGATGAAGCAATTAGGAAGGCTAAGTATTGCTATGAGAAAAGCAAAGGAAAACCTGATTACCATAAGACATGGAAGGACAAGAAGAATGAGAAGTCTGACCAAAGGAAGAAAATTTTCAAACCTTGTAGCTTCAGGAATCGGCAGAGGGAGCCATCCCAAGCTGAAAAGCAGTCAGCTAGAGTGGTGGGAGAAAATCCAAGAGATCCACAGTAGATCATAGAAGCACTCCAATGTTGGAGATGTGGAGGACCCCACATGAGTAGGATTGTTTACTCCAGAATGCGAGTGGAAGGCCAGCTTATAACATTCAAGAAGGAGAAACAATGGGTCAAGTAGCAAGGGTCATTCCTAGGATTTATGGAGCACTGGAGTACCGCTAGGAAGATCACCAGTTAACTGTGGTTGAAGTTCCAGGTAATATTGTTGAGCAATTTGTTTCTATCTTAATTGACCCTGGTTCTACTCACAGTTAGATTACTCCTAGAGTAGTGGAGGTTTGTGCCCTTAAGAAAGTAAAGCATAGAAAATCTTGTTTAGTTCATCTAGAAACGTGAACTAAGAGAAAGGTTAGTGAAGTGGTGGAGAAATGTCCATTGGTTATGAATGGATTGACCACTTGTGTAGATATGAATGTTCTACCCCTTGGTTCCTATGATGTTCTCATTGGAATGGATTGGTTAGAATCTCACAGAGTAAAGCTTACTGTTATAATAAATATTTTAAGTGCTTGGATGAAGAAGGAATCTCAAGGATGGTGAAAGGCATTCCAAAGGTGATTTCTGTGAGGCAGGTTTTAGCGATGTAGTTGAAGAAGTTTTGTAGAAAAGGTTGCCAGTTATATGTAGCTCATATCTCGGAGGCACTAGAGAATTAAACTCATAGGTTGGAGGACTTTCATGTGTTGAAGGAATTCAGGGATGTCTTTCCCGATGAGATTCCAGGGCTTCCTCCGAAGAGGGACATTGATTTCACAATTGAACTTGTGCCAGGAGTGGCACCAGTGTCCAAGACACCCCGCAGAATGTGTACACCAGAAATGCTAGAGCTGAAGATGCAACTACAAGAGTTGTTGGAGAAGAAGTATATCAGACCTAGTGTGTCTCCCTAGGGAGCTCCAGTTCTGTTTGTAAAGAAGAAAGATGGTACACTCAGATTGTGTGTTGATTACATATAGCTGAACAAAGTCACAGTAAAGAACAAGTATCCTTTTCCTAGGATTGATCACCTCTTTGATCAAATGAGAGGAGCAAAGGTATTTTCCAAGATTGACTCGAGGTCAGGTTACCATCAAGTGAGAATCAAGGATGAAGGCATTCATAAGACATCCTTCAGAACACGGTATGGACATTATTAGTTTGTAGTGGTACCATTTGGTCTCACAAATGCACTAGCTACATTAATGTGCCTTATGAATAGTGACTTGGGTGGCAGGTTGTAATATATTTAAATGGTATGTGATTTGGGCTTAAACGCCCACAGGAGTTGATCCTGCGACCTTTGTGTAATTATATTTGTTTTAATGAATATTGTAAGTGATATTTGGTTTTTAACGGATTACTGTAAATGGTATTATGTTTGTTGGTAAATGATCCTGTAATTGATATTATATTGGATTTTATTATATTGGGCATTGTATTTAAGGTATGTGATTCTTACAATGGAATTTATAGTGTCTAGATGGTAATTTGATTTGTTGTTTAAGCAATGGGTTATTTAGGTGTATAATTTGTATATTGCATAAGCTTTCAAAGATGTAATTATTAGTAATAATATAAATCGTGGACCATTATATGGTCTTGGTAGTTGGACTGTTGATTTGATTTATGATAATATTTGATTAATGCAGAATGTTTACTGTTTATTCAAGTTCTTAGTAGGTATATAAAGATGCAGACCCTATGAGGTCTTCACTGGTTTTTATCTTAGCTTTAATAATTTGGTTTTATGATTATTCATAGATGTATTTATTGTGTTTCTAAATTAGAACTACATCTCTGTTTTATACCTGATTATATATATATATGTTAGGTTCTATTTATTATATTTAATTATTGGCAATTTATATTTAGGTTTTATGAAAGCTTAGATTTGAACTAGTCCTCCTCTCCTAAACATGGCTCTGCTCACAATATGAAATCTGTCAGTAGAGTACATAGGTAAATGAGCAGCTAGGTACTTATTAGAAATAATTCCTAGACTATAGGAAAACAAGGTTTAAGCTGTAAAAGTCAACACAAAAGTAAAACTAAAAGTACAAAACCCTTGATAAATCTTTAAAGAGGAATTAAATTACAGCCTAGGGTTTATAATGAAAAATGTAAACCCTAAAATAATTTTGAGAGGAAAACAAAGGTACATAGGGTTAGAAATATAATATAAACACTTGCATTTAATCTATCCAGCAGTTAATCTAGATGATGAAATAGGGATTCAAGAACCTCATACCTAAAAAATTGAAGTTCTTCTAATGGCTAAAACCTGCACACTCAAATACCGAGCATTAACAATTCATAGGCACATGTGACCTCTATATAGATGATTGAACAGCTTGGGAACTACCACGTTCGTCCTAACCATGACCTAGAACCATTCTTGTTTTCAATTTAGATCCCCCCAAGCTGGTTCCAACATGCAAGTAGCTTAGAGCTCCTAAGGTAAGGCTGCCCTACCTCATATATCAGATCTGGATTAGTTCTCCTTTTTCCTCTTAGGAAAATGTTCTCAAAGAACTCTCTTGAGAATAATTAGGAATAATAACGACTCCAAAAATATTGAAGAGACCCCAAGCCACTCCTTGGCTTGGGACTTTATAGATAGACTTTTCAGTCAAACGGGCACTTAAATTAAGAATCCTTTGATTTCTTGATTTAACCCTTTTTATTTAATTTAGTACTTTTAATATTTTAACTTAGGAACTTTCAACTAGTTCCTAATTGGAATTTAATAGGTATTATAATATTTAATATTTATGTAACGTACCCAAAAATTCCTCCATGTAAGTTCTGAGAAAAATGGGGTATATTTTTTTTTTACTATATCCAACCAAGTTGACTACATTAGTCCTTTGAGAGTGTATAAACAAATAGTGGTAAACATTATTGTCATGTTCATTTAATCATATCGAAAACTATACATCTAATCACACAAATTTAACTCATTAAATAATTTGTTTCATAGGGTTAAATCATACACATGAAACTTACTTTCTATCGAATCAAACCATGATTTTCATGTTAAGGGTCTACCAAATACAATTACTTCAAAGTTGGTTTACATAAATGACTTATATGAGGTACAACCATTATACCAGTCACTAGACTACCCCACAAATGGGATAGCAATTACACATTAAGCCATTTCCTTTAATCGTCGTTGACATACTTCCTAACAAAGTACCATACTTATACCTATACTCTAGGACAACGCCACCAAAGATGATGCATGAAGTTCCTGAGTGGAACAACAATAAGTTAGATATACCTTACAGATAAAACCAACTAAGTAACAAATATGTACATTTATATATCACTTTTATTCTTCATCATCTTCAAGAAATTATCTCGATGCCTCTCGCAACCCCTGCAACCACCCTTGAGTTCACGTAACTCATCATAGGTGTTAGTACTATACATTAGCCCAGTATCATTCAAGAGTACATATTTCCTTAACAAAACTATAAGAATAAACAAAGTTAACTGTCAAAGAAACTATTTAAAATAGGTGTGCTTGAAAACAAATTGATTACTTTATACTATCTTTCTAGCCAGCCTGATGTCCTTCCATCAATGTGTCATGGTTTTTGCATCCAACATTCGATATACAAATTAGTGCCATAAACATGTAAGAAATATGATAATTTATATAAGCAAAGTTACTCATTTTAGATACTTCTTTAAAACTACTTTAACATGGGAGGCTTAAAACATGTGTACAACTTTCCTCCCAACCGTAGGATTCATTTTACGTGTGTTTACCTATTCGAAGCCACTCCCGAGTTGGGCGACGAATCCACTAAGGTTCAATAGATAGTTTACATCCTTTACAAAGCTTATTGTGACCAGGTATAGAATTAAACTAAGGCATTACAAAGTATTGCAGGCATAAATCCTTTTACTCCAGGCCTTACACCACATAATCATATTTACACTTGGTCAATATGCTATTATTTGTTTATGGTATAGTTTCATACATCCATTTAATCATGGAAATGTTTCCCATATAACACCTAGTTATGGAAATATAACCATAGCTTTACACTCATAATAAAGTTTGTCCTATCCCTAAGTTTATATTTATACCGAGAGTACTATTTACACTCTAATTATGATTAAAGAAATTTCCCATGTACAAATATATATATATACGTATGTTTTTTTAAGGAATCTCCAATAGGAAAGTTTCCACTATACCTATAAATCCATTTTCACTTTAATTTATTTAATATTTTTCGGATATCTTTATTTGTATAAAGTGTGATGTAACACCTCGGTTTTGACCCCATTGCATTAATGTATATGATGTAAATGTTATATCAAACCATAACAAGAATATCAAGGCCAAGGCCCTGTCATTGATTAATGTTTAGTATATAGGCGATCATGGTTGATGCCTATGGTTTCTGTGCTAAGTCAAGCACATTTGTAAACATCATGTATGTATGCAAATTAATGAAAACCCACAGCCAGCTATGTCAATGCAATGAATAATGAGACGGGGGCATGATTTTCCTAAGGATAACGGGGTGGGAATGTTAACCTTGAGCTAGTTTGGGGAAAAGCCACGTGTCACGGGGATAAACCATCAGAACTGTCAACTACCCTATTTCTTGTATTCTCTTCCCAACCATGTATTCTGCCAACAGGTGGTTGAGGTAGTTATTGCTTGGAAGGGGAAGAGTATGGACAATTTTGAATTGGGCAGAGCACCTAGTTTTGGGAGGTTGTGTTTTGCTTGCATGGACAAGGAAATGCCAGAACCGTATGCCAATTGACCCACGCATTCACATTTTGGATTTAGTCTCACGTCTTGAGAGTGGTGAAGAGTTCTGGTTCAGGCGTCATCAGTCATTCATTCATCACCATCTTCATTTCCTA
The DNA here is from genome assembly GCA_001517045.1 of Pseudotsuga menziesii. Taxonomy (NCBI): domain Eukaryota; kingdom Viridiplantae; phylum Streptophyta; class Pinopsida; order Pinales; family Pinaceae; genus Pseudotsuga; species Pseudotsuga menziesii. The sequence continues at coordinate 65,559 of LPNX010861066.1, read as the reverse complement.
GAGGAGAGACATTATGGCAGCAATGGAGCTCCACCTATGGATATTCTTTGTCTTTCCCATGGAAAGACTATGATTGTTGTATTGCAACATTGTCTTAAAATATAGAGTGTATGAGACCCTGTTACTCGTGTTCTAGAGTAAGCCTGTGTGGTAGATTCTCCTTGTGGTTGTTTTGTTGTGTACCCTGGTTCGAGTGTGAGCTATGTACAAGACTTAGGAATGGGAGAGATGTAGAATGGGCTTGATAAACCTAGTGTGGAACCTCATGATAAGATAAGAGTGGTTGGTAAACCTTCTATGCACATCCTGAAGAGAACTAGAAGGGAAGTTGTAGCCCAAGGGACTGTGGAGCATAGAATGGGACACTTCCTTATGTTGGGTGTGTAGGCAGTAGGGAATCTAGGCCAGATAGGTCTTGGGAAGCTGTTCTTAGCTCTATAGATGAGCTCACTAGATTAGCAGTTCTTCCTGCCCATTACCTTAGAAGCTTGATAAACCCAACTGGAAGGACGGCTTGGCTGGTTAGCCTGATAAACCCAGTTGTTGGCTTGGCTGTGTCTTGTTGTGATTGACTTGGTGAGTAACCTTTGGTTGGACAATTTGATAAACCCAAGTGCGAATACTGGCTTGGTTAGATAGCCTGATAAACCTAGCAGTGAGATGGCTTGACTTTGAACAGACCGATAAACCCATCTGTTGGCTTGACTGTGAATAGTATGATAAACTCATCTATTGGCTTGACTGGTCCTTAAAGGTGAATGTTGTCTTGACTATGTTTAGTATGTGAACCCAACTGTGAGATGGCTTGGTTAAGTGGCCTATGAAACCCATCTGTTGTAATGTTTTCCCTTATAGCATGATAAAACCAACTATGTTTGCTTGACTGAGTGTGATTTCACCTTGGCTATGTATGAATCTGCTAGTGTTCCCTTATTCCTTGAGGAAATCATGCCCATCTCGGGGGTGGCAGTGTTTCTGAGAGTCTAAGGAGCACACTGGCCTATGGTTTGGAGGAACATTGCAGCGACATAGCTGGTTGCGGGACCAGTTCCATTCAAGATAAGTGTTCTTGTCTATGTTATTCTCTGCAATTGTAATTCTTGTTTTGCAAATGGCTTGATGGAATGTGATGAGCATGTTTCTATGTTGAATTGATGCATTGTTCCTTTAAATAGCTACAATTATAGGCATCTATGCATGTTTTTCCATCAATGCATTCTGGAACTAAGTTGTAGGGTATATTGGTTAGATTGGTAATGGCCAGAATGATCAGATCGATCCAAGGATTCAGTGGAAAAGCTGAGTTTTCTGCTAGAAATCCTCCCTTGTGCAAATTTGCAGGTTTGCGGGATGCGGGATGTGGAACACCGCTTGCATATTTTGGTTTCCGCAGATTTTCCTTCCGCAACTTCCTCTCTACAACTTGCGGTATGCAGGATGCGGGGTGCGGGATCATAGTGTCATGATTTCCATGATTCCCAATCCCGCAAGACAAAGTTTTCGCACCATCGATCTTCGCAGGATGGGTGTCCGCCGTCGATCTGTTTCTGATGCAGGATGTAGAAAGTGAGATTGTAATTTTTGTAATTTTTGACCCCGCAACTTGGGCTTTCTGCACCGTTGATCTTGCGGGTGGATCTGAATCATTTATTTGGTTCCAGTCTGCGGGATTGTTTATGATCATATATTTCCCTCGTGTTTTCTCTCCGCCAGCCGATATCCTCTGCGATCTTTTCTTTCAATTTATAAAATTGATCTATGGAAGATGGGAGGGAGCGTGACAGTGTTGGAAATGTTGAGTTGTGGTGCACGACCATGCCCTATGTTTCAATGAGCAGTAAAGGATCTCGATGAAATTTTTTTAATTTCGCATGATAATGGGGTATGGGTACATGACAGTGTGGTATCAAAGCTGTGAGTTGCAACATTGGGCCTAGATGGGCCAGAAAGTAGTCAAGAGTACCCTCTGATACAAACTTGTAGTACACTATAGTGTGGTATTAGAGTTGCGGGTTGCAGCATTGGGATTGGATGTGCCGAAAAACAGTCAAGAGTACCCTCTAATACCAACTTGTAGTACACTACAGTGTGGTATTAGAGCTGTGGGTTGCAGCATTGGTCCTGGATGGGCCGATAATTAGTTAACCAGAGCTGTCGGTTACAACATTGGGCCTAGATGGGCCAGGTGACAGTAAGTAAATGGTTTTGATTTTGAATTATTGTGTCTAACAGATGGTGTTGATAACACATTTTGCAGAGTCATAGTATATTTTGGAAAGTTAAGTTGTGGTTCAACCATGAGAACCCATGACGGATATGATGTTCGGGACTACTACGAGCATGCGTGAGATGCCATGGGGGAAAATTTCCGAGTTGGAAATGATGACATAGAGTTTAATGGAAGGAGATTCCAAGAGATGCTGACCGATATTGTAGCCACCATTAGAATCCCGATTAAAGCTCAAGAAGAGCAGCATCGGTTGAATGCTGCTATGTTGCAGAGTTTAACAGACTTGCAAAGAAAGATAGACTCTATACAGGGTAAGGTAAAACCTGAAGGCAGTAAGAGCAGTACCAGAAGAAGAATAAGGACTGCTAGTAGATCATCTGACCAGAAAAATAAAGTGGGGATTCAAGCTCTTCTTCTCAGAAGGGAAAGGGAAAGAGGCACCATAGGGATTTCTCTCGAGATGAACTTAAGAAGGCTAAACCTCCTACATTTGATGGCGAGGTAAGGACTGGACAAGAAGATGAATCTTGGTTTCTTGGGATAAAGAAGTACTTCCAAATTTAGGATTATTTGGGGAAGACCAAGGCACGGGTTGCCATATTCAATTTGAATGGAAGGGCATCCATTTGGTGGGAGCACTTCAAGCATGTAAGGAATATCAGTGAAAGTGGAAACGGTTCCAGAAGTATTTCAAGCAGAAATACCTCTCTAACAAGTAGTATGATGACAAGATCAAATAATTCCATGAACTGAGATTGGGACAACAGAACATGGAAGAGTATTCGAACAGGTTCCTAGAACTATTGAGATATGTCAGGTACATCAAGGATGAGAAGGTAAAAACTTAGAATTTTATGAGTGGATTACCTTAGTCTTACAAATACAGAATCGAGTTTTATGAACCTAGAACTCTTGATGAAGCAATTAGGAAGGCTAAGTATTGCTATGAGAAAAGCAAAGGAAAACCTGATTACCATAAGACATGGAAGGACAAGAAGAATGAGAAGTCTAACCAAAGGAAGAAATTTTTCAAACCTTCTAGCTTCAGGAATCGGAAGAGGCAGCCATCCCAATCTGAAAAGAAGTCAGCTAGAGTGGTGGGAGAAAATCCAAGAGATCCACAGTAGATCATAGAAGCACTCCAATATTGGAGATGTGGAGGACCCCACATGAGCAGGAATTGTCCACTCCAGAATGAGAGAGGAATGCCAGCTTATAACATTCAAGAAGGAGAAACAGTGGGTCAAGTAGCAAGGGTCATCCCTAGGAAGATCACCAGTCAACTGTGGTTGAAGTTGCAGGTAGGATTGTTGAGCAATTTGTTTCTATCTTAATTGACCATGGTTCTACTCACAGTTAGATTACTCCTAGAGTAGTGGAGGTTTGTGCCCTTAAGAAAGTAAATCATAGAAAATCTTGGTTAGTTCATCTAGGCACGAGAACTAAGAGAAAGGTTAGTGAAGTGGTGGAGAAATGTCCATTGGTTATGAATGGATTGACCACTTGTGTAGATCTGAATGTTCTACCCCTTGGTTCCTATGATGTTCTCATTGGAATGGATTGGTTAGAATCTCACAGAGTAAAGCTTACTGTTATGATAAAGCTTTTGAGTGTTTGGATGAAGAAGGGATCTCAAGGATGGTGAAAGGCATTCCAAAGGTGATTTCTATGAGGCAGGTTTTAGCGATGCAGTTGAAGAAGTTCTGTAGAAAAGGTTGCCAGTTATATGCAGCTCATATCTTGGAGGCACTAGAGAATGAAACTCATAGGTTGGAGGACTTTCATGTGTTGAAGGAATTCAGGGATGTCTTTCACGATGAGATTCCATTGCTTCCTCCAAAGAGGGACATTGATTTCACAATTGAACTTGTGCCAGGAGTGGCACCAGTGTCGAAGACACCCCGCAGAATGAGTACACCAGAAATGCTAGAGTTGAAGATGCAACTGCAATAGTTGTTGGAGAAGAAGTATATCAGACCCTGCGTATCTCCTTGGGGACCACCAGTTATGTTTGTAAAGAAGAAAGATGGTACACTCAGATTGTGTGTTGATTACATATTGCTGAACAAAGTCACAGTAAAGAACAAGTATCATTTTCCTAGGATTGATCACCTCTTTGATCAAATGAGAGGAGCAAAGGTATTTTCCAAGATTGACTCGAGGTCAGGTTACCATAAAGTGAGAATCAAGGATGAAGGCATTCATAAAACATCCTTCAGAACAAGGTATGGACATTATTAGTTTGTAGTGGTACCATTTGGTCTCACAAATGCACCGGCTACATTAATGTGCCTTATGAATAGTGACTTCAGCAGGTATTTGGACAAGTTTGTTCTTGTTTTCCTTGATGAAATTCTTGTTTATTCTAAGAATGAGGAAGAACATGAAGGGCATTTGAGATTGACATTGCAATTGCTTAGAGAGAATCAATTGTATGCAAAGCTGAGGAAGTGTGACTTCTATAAATATAGAATTCAGTATTTGGGTCACATTATCTCAGAAGAGGGTATATCTATGGACCTTGAAAAGATTGAAGCCATTTTGAATTGGCCTACTCCAAGAAATGTGACAGATGTAAGATATTTTATGAGACTTGTAGGATACTATAGGAGGTTCATTGAAGGATTCTCCAAGCTTTCACATGCCATTACTTCTTTGCAAAAGAAGGGCATAAAGTTTGAATGGACAAGGAAGTGCGAAGAAATCTTCTAGCAGTTAAAGAATCTTCTCACAAGTGCACCAGTTTTGAAAGTTGCAGACCCAATGAAAGATTTTGTGGTGTGTACTAATGCATGTGGTCAAGGGCTTGGAGGAGTCCTTGTGCAAGACAACCACGTTATATGTTATGAGTCAAGGAAGTTGAAGGATCATGAGAAGAACTATGATACTCATGATATGGAACTTGTAGCCATAGTGCATGCTCTCAAGATGTCAAGGAATTACTTGATGTGCATAAGATTTGAGTTAAGAAAAGACCATTGCGGTATGAAGTATTTATTTGATCAACCTACTCTGAATGCTAGGAAAGCCAAATGGCTAGAGTTTTTATGTGAGTTTAATTTTGAGATGAAGCACATAAACGGGAAAGAGAATAAGGTAGTTGATGCACTCAGCAGGAAGATGCAGGAAATGCATGTGGCATTCGTTAGCGTTTGCCAATCAGATTTGAGGTAGCAGATTGTTAATCATACTACTGGAAATGAAATGTATGTGCAAATAAAAGACAAATTGCAGCAGCAAAGTCTTGAGAAGAGATATGAGGAATATAAAATGGAAGAAAATGGACTTCTTACTTATAAAGGCATAATTTACATTCCAAATGTAGCAGATTTGAGGAGAGTTGTTATGGATGAGATCCATCAAGCTCCATATTCTAGTCACCCAGGATATCATAAGACAATTGCTATAGCTAGAAAGGAGTACTTTTGGCTAGGAATGAAAAAGGACATGGCTGTACATATTTCAAGGTGCATGAAATGTTAGCAGGTAAAGGTTGAGCATCAACACCCTGCAAGTTTGTTGAATCCTTTTTCAGTTGCAGAATGGAAATGGGAAGTTTAATATGGATTTTATCATGGGATTGCCAATGACATGGAGACAACATGAATCCATCATGGTTGTGGTGGACAAGTTGACAAAGGAAACACATTTTATACTGGTTAAGTCTACACATAAGACTGATGACCTTACAAATATATTCATGAAGGAGATTTTCAAATTGCACGGATTTCCAAAGGCAGTAGTCTCTGACAGAGATGTCAAGTTAACTTCCAATTTTTGGAAGGGGTTGTTCGGGGATTTGGGTACAAAGTTGAACTTCAACATTGCTTACCATCCCTAGACTGATGGGCAGACAGAGAGGGTAAATCAAGTGCTGAAAGACATGCTTCGTATGTATGTGATGGACAAACCAATAAAGTGGGAAGATTACTTACACTTGGTAGAGTTTTCTTATAATAATGGACAGCAAGCATCCTTGGGGATGAGTTTGTATCAAGCATTGTATGGAAGGAGGTGTAGAACACCAGTGACTTGAAATAATCTAGTGAACAGGGTTGTTCTTGGTCTAGAATTGCTCAAGGATATGGAGCAGGAGGTTGTAAAGATCAGGAAGAATTTGAAGGTAGCCCAGGACAGATAGAAAGGATATGCTGATAAGCATAGGGTGAACAATGAGTTTAGTATTTTGGATCATGTTTACCTCAGAGTGAGGGAAAAGAAGAGTTCCTTGAGGCTTGGGAGTTGTGCCAAGATGTCACCAAGATATTGTGGGCCATTCAAAGTGATTGAAAGAATAGGGCCAGTTGCATATATACTTGCATTTCCTGCTAGCACTAGGGCTCAGAATGTTTTTCATGTTTCTTTTCTTAATAAATATATGCATGACCCTAACCATGTGATAATTTAGGATGTGATTTAGATGGAACCCGAGGGAGAGTTTCGAATCAATCCTATGCGCATCCTCGACAGGAAGGTCACCATGCTCCAGAACCGAGCCATAGGACAGGTAAAGGTGCAATGGTAGGACTACAGTCCTTAAGAGGCTACGTGGGAGCTGGAGGATGCCATGCGATTGGCACATCCATTTTTGTTCAATTCTGCAGAGCACTGAGGAAATGCCAGTGTAGCATTTTGTTCAAATTTTGTAAGCACTGAGGACAGTGCTATTGAATGGGAAGGGGAATGTAACACCTCGGTTTTGACCCCGTTGCATTAATGTATATGATGTAAATCTTATATTGAACCATGAAAAGTATCTCAAGGCCAAAGCCCTGTCATTGATTAATGTTTGGTATATAGGCGATCATGGTTGATGCCTATGGTTTCTGTGTTAAGTCAAGCACATTTGTAAACATCATGTAAGTATGCAAATTAATGAAAACCCACTGCCAACTATGTCAATGCCATGGATAATGAGACAGGGGCATGATTTTCCTAAGGATAAGGGGGTGGGAATGTTAACCTTGAGCTAGTTTGGGGAAAATCCATGTGTCATGGGGAGAACCTATCGGAACTGTCAACTAACATCTTTCTTGTCTTCTCTTCCCAACCATTTATTCTACCAGAAGGTGGTTGAGGTAGTTATTGCTTGGAAGGGGAAGAGCATGGAAAATTTTAAATTGGGAAGAGCACCTAGTTTTGGGAGGTCGTGTTTTGCTTGCATGGACAAGAAAACACCAAAATTGTATGCTACTTTGATCCACGTGTTCACATTTTGGATTTAATCTCACATATTGATAGCGATGAAGAGTTCTGGTTCAGGCATCATCAGTCATTCATTCACCACCATCTTCATTTCCCAGAGGAGTGACATTGTGGTAGTAGCAGAGCTGCACCTGTGGATATTCTTTGTGTTTTGTGAGTGTCAATCCCATGGAAAGGTTGTGATTGTTGTATTGCAGCATTGTCTTAAACTACAGAGTGTATGAGACAATGTTACTCGTGTTCCAAAGTAAGCCTGTGTGGTAGAGTCTCCCCGTGGTTGTTGTGTTGTGTACCCTGGTTCGGGTCTGAGCTATGTACAAGACTTAGGAATGGGAGAGATGTAGAACGGGCCTGATAAACCTAGTGTGGAACCTCACTATAAGATAAGAGTGGCTGGTAAACCTACTGTGCACATCCTAAAGAGCACTGAAAGGGAAGGTGTAGCCTGAGGGACTGTGGAGCAGTGAAGAGGACACTTCCTTGTGTTGGGTGTGTAGGCAGTAGGGAAGCCAGGCGAGATAGGTCTTGTGAAGGTGTTCTGAGATCTATAGATGAGCTCACTAGCTTAGTAGTTCTTCCTGCCCATTGCCTTAGAATTCTGATAAACCCAACTGGAAGGATGGCTTGGTTGGTTAGCCCGATAAACCCATCTATTGGCTTGGATTTGTATTGTTGTGATTGACCTTGTGAGTAACCTTTGGTTGGACAGTCTAATAAAACCAACTGTGAATGCTGGCTTGGATAGTTATCTTGATAAACCTAGCAGTGAGATGGATTGACTGTGAACAGTCTGATAAAGCCATATGTTGGCTTGACTGGTCCTTAAAGGTGAATGTTGGCTTGACTATGTTCAGTCTATGAACCCAAATGTGATATGGCTTGGCTAGGTGGCATGTGAAACACATTTGTTGGAATGTTTTCCCTTTCAACCTGATAAAACCAACTATGTTTGCTTGACTCAGTGTGATTACACCTTGGTTATGTATGAGTCTACTAGTGTTCCCTTATTCCTTGAGAAAATCATGCCTAGCTCGGGGATGGAAGTGTTGCTAAGAGTCTAAGGAGCACACTAGCCTATGGTTGGGAGGAACATTGCAACAAGATAGATGGTTGCGGGACCAGTTTCATTCAAGATAAGTGTTCTTGTCTATGTTATTCTCTACAATTGTAATTCTTGTTTTGCAAATGGCTTGATGGAATGTGATGAACATGTTTCTATGTTGAATTGATGCATTGTTCCTTTGAATAATTGCAATTAGTTCCATCAATGCATTTTGAAACTAATTTGTAGGGTAGATTGATTAGATTGGTAATGGCCGGAATGATCAAATCGATCCAATGATTTAGTGGAAAAGCTGAGTTTTCTGCTAGAAATCCTCCCTTGCACAAATTTTCACGTTTGTGAGATGTGGGATGTAGAACAATGTTCACAGATTTTGGTTTTCGTAGATTTTCCTTCCACAACTTCCTCTTCGCAACTTGCGGGATGCGGGATCGCAGTGTCACGATTTCCACGATTCCCAATCCCGCAAGACAAAGTTTTCACACCGTCGATCTTCACGTGATGGTTTTCCACCGTCGATTTGTTTCCGGTGTGGGATGCAAAAAGTGAGATCGAAATTTTCATAATTTTCGACCCCACAACTCAGGATTTCTGCACCCTTGATCTTGTGGGTGGATTCTGAACTGTTGATTTGGTTCCAGTCTATGGGATCATTTATGATCATATATTTTCATCGCGTTTTCTCTCTGCCGTCTGATCTCCTCTGAGATCTTTCCTTGCAGATTGTCAAACTAATCTATGGAAGATGGGAGGGAGCATGATAGTGTTGGAAATGTTTAGTTATGGTGCATGACCATGCCTTGTGTTTTGATGAGCAGTAAAGGCTCTTAATGAATTTTTTTAATTTTGCATGATAATGGGGTATGGGTACGTGAGAGTGTGGTATCAAAGCTGCAGGTTGTAGCATTGGGCCTAGATGGGATGAAAAGCAGTTAAGAGTACCCTCTGATACCAACTTGTATTACACTATAGTGTGGTATCATAGTTGTGGGCTGCAGCATTAGGCTTGGATGGGCCGGAAAGAAGTCAAGAGTACCCTCTGATACCAACTTGTAGTACACTATAGTGTGGTATCAAAGCTCAAACCGGTGCACTTGTGAAAAGAAGGAAACTCAAGGATGGTGGAAGGCATTCTAGAGGTGATTTCTATGAGGCAGGTTTCAATGATATAGTTGAAGAAGTTATATGGGAAAGGTTTCCAATTATATGCATCCCATATTCTGGAGGCACCAGAGAATGAAACTCCTACGTTGGAGGACTTTCATGTGTTGCAAGAATTCAGGGATGTGTTTCCTGATGAGATTCCAAGGATTCCTCCAAAGAGGGACATTGATTTCACAATTGAACTTGTGCTAGGAGCAACACTAGTGTCCAAGACACCCTATAGAATGATTACACCAGAAATGCTAGAGATGAATATGCAACTGTAGGAGTTGTTGGAGAAGAAGTATATCAGACACAGCGCATCTCCTTGGGGAGCACTAGTTCTATTTGTAAAGAAGAAAGATGATACACTCAGATTGTGTATTGATTACATACATCTAAACAAAGTCACAGTAAAGAACATGTATCCTTTTCCTAGGATTGATGATCTCTTTGATCAAATGAGAGGAGAAAAGGTATTTTCTAATATTGACTTCAGGTCGGGTTACCATCAGGTAAGAATCAATGATGAAGACATTCATAAGACAACCTTAAGAACAAGGTATGGACATTATGAGTTTGTAGTGGTACTGTTTGGTCTCACAAATGCACCAGCTACATTTATGTGCCTTATGAATAGTGTCTTCAGCAGGTATTTGGACAAGTTTGTTCTTGTTTTCCTTGATGACATTCTTGTTTATTCTAAGAAAGAGGAAGAACATGAAGAGCATTTGAGATTGACATTGTTGGTTGTATGCAAAGCTGAGCAAGTGTGGCTTCTATAAAGATAGAATTCAGTATTTGGGTCACATTATCTCAGAAGAGGGTATATCTGTGGACCCTGAAAAGATTGAAGCCATTTTGAATTGGCCTACTCCAAGAAATATGATAGATGTAAGATCTTTTATGGGACTTGCAGGATACTATAGGAGGTTCATTGAAGGATTCTCCAAGATTGCACATGCCATTACTTCTTTGCAAAATAAGGTCATAAAGTTTGAATGGACAAGGAGGTGTCAAGAAAGCTTCCAGAAGTTAAAGGGTCTTCTCACAAGTGCACCAATTTTGAAAGTTATAGACCCAACGAAAGATTTTGTGTTGCGTACTAATGCATGTGGTCAAGGGCTTGGAGGAGTCCTTATGCAAGAAAACCATGTTATATGTTATGAGTCAAGGAAGTTGAAGGATCATGAGAAGAACTATGTTACTCATGATCTGGAACTTGAAGACATAGTACATGCTTTCAATATGTGGAGGCATTACTTGATGGGAAGAAGATTTGAGTTAAGGGCAGACCATTGCGGTCTGAAGTATTTATTTGATCGACTGTCACATGCCCAAATTTGTAAAACAATTTAATGTTATTGAGGAACATTATGTTATATTTTATGCTAAGTTTGTAATTGATGACCAAGTGGGGTCAAGAATAATTAATGTATTTTAGAATATTTTATTAATAAATAAATAAATGATGAGACAATAGCTTAGGGAAGCTGTTAAAAGAGTGTTAACTGGTCACTTGATGGAGGAGGCTAGGTGGAGAGTATACTGACAAGTGACAGCATCCTCAAACTACTTCTAACTGTTGCAGGTGGAAACTTCCCTATATTTGTGGTCATGATTCCCCAAGAAAGTAGAATTGGAGCAGTTGGCTCATTAAGTAAAAACTGACCTAGAAGACCTATGCGTTGACATAAAAATTCCCATTGAAGACAACTGAGGCTGCTCATTCTGGAATTGTGATCATTCAGTGTGAATGAAGTGCACATGAGAAATTCAATGGAGGGGACTTATTGAAGTGAGTTTGATGGGTTAACTATTGAGAACTGAACTTATGTAGTTGTTAGGCTGAAGTTCTTAATTCTGTAAGAAGGATTGAATTACTAATGTAATTTGACCAGTTAAGTGACAGAAGGTCTTAAGGATACATCCTCCACCTAGTACTCTACTAGGAGGACCAGGAAACAGGCTTGGGGGTCCTGAGGAAGTGTAGACTAAGTTTTCTCTAAGAGTAGATTGGGAGGAACAACCTCCTTAAGCTGTTGTCACCTCATCATTTGACAAGTTTTTATTTGTTCGTGTTATTTATAGTTTATTTACTATTCTCAGTAAATATTTACTAGTTTTTCAAAGATATGTATGTTATTGTTTGTTAGGGTTTATGTAGAAAAGAGCATTGTGTATTGATAAAATTAGGGACATGTAGATTATGTTTAAAACAGTAGTATTATCGCTAAATGAAAAGTAAATAGACATAAATTACCATACTATATTTTTCCACGCCTTGTATAGGCATTACTCTAGTACAGCTGGTTGATTAAGTAGATGTGATGATTTATTGATCAACTCGGAATAAAAAATGCAAATGATTACTTTTATAGTTTGTATGTGATTCATTATAGAAATTAGCAGTATTTGCTCTATCTACTGGAAGTATCTATATTATCTAATACAAGAAAAGAACAGAATATATATTAATTATTAGTAGCCATACTAATCACAGAACTATTATTAGTACTAATAGTTAACACAAACATAATAGATAAAGTTATATAAATAAACATAGGAACAATAAACAAAATAGTACTTAGGGTTTGAACCTAGATAGTACTCGATAAGTTCTTATAATAACTTATTCTAAGTTCATATTTGCATTCTGCACTAAAAACAAATGTTTTACTATAAAATTCAAATATTTACTTAAGGTTATCGAATGACAGGTTTTATCCCTATAAATAGATGTTCATACTCTTAATACTTTTATAAAATTTAACAGCTGTAATTAATTATTTATAAAAAGTAAAAATAGAAAAACAAAACCAAAATTATTCCTGTAAATTCTGTCTTATTACAGAAATGTAGGGTATTCAAAATAATAACCCTTCTGAGCAAAAACAGAGTACTAAATTTACTCAATAACACTGTAAAAGTTCCAATAATATAATTACTGCAAAACATTTAAATTACAAGATAACATAAAAATTAAATAACATTGTTAATGATTTAAATAAGAGACAAAATAGAAAGTAGTGTAATGGCTCATAGGCCTTTTATAAATTTCAGTCGAGGATTAAAGCCTACACAAAAACAAATCCTACAATTTCTTTTAAAAATAGAAAACAGTAAACCCAAAAATTTATAGCTACTAATAACCCTTGTCTTAAGTAACTAGGTAGAGGTCGAGTAGCATTGTCACGGCTAAGAGCCAAGTTTTTAAAAATTTAAGCAAAAATATTAGATCGTTCAAGCTGTAAAGACTCTATCAAGTAAACTCCAGGTAACGGCTGCAATAGCCTTCAACATTATTGGACTTAATACCCTTTAGGGTTTTTAATATAAAAACAAAATAATAAGAAGTAATCTAACAATAAAACCCCATCCGATTCCTTAACCAGAAATGAAATATCCTCATCTTCCAACCACCATAACTCATTGCAGGAGAAAAACCCTCAGTGCAATCCGAGGCTTACCAGGGTTTGTGTGGCTGTGAATGGGAGAGTGGTGCTCTCATCTAACCCCATTTTCCATAAGAGGAACCTGAACAGAAGAATAAGTATTAGCCACAACATTTAAATGTTTTTGAAGTTTATAACTTTCATGCATTAGAGAACTTGACCGACAGTTTACCTAATAACATTATCATTGGAGAAGTTGTGAATGCAAGCAGTTGGAGCAGCTCGATGGCACATGTGAAAGGAATACCCCAGATGAGTTGAATGTGTCAGTTACAACTAAAACCTTAAGCCACGAATCCAAAGTAAATGAGCAACACTCCGGCTAGAATGAAGAACACTCTTATTCAAGATCCGTCCACTGTTTTTCTGTCTGAATTACCAACTTAGTCTTCAAATCGATGAAGGAAATGATTTTTCACTCACACAGTTTCTTTACAGTAGTCATAAAACACATAAAAACCAGTCTTTACTTCTCACGAGGCCTAGCTCACAGTGGAAATGGGAAACCTAGAAGTCAATATGGAGTAACGGCGGCCACGATCTCACAACTTGACCACACTAGACAAGAAACCCTCTCTCTCTTGCAAATAAAGATTAGGGCAAAAAACAAAGTCAACTTAACCATTGGTTTGATCCTCCATGTGTCCTAGATTTGTCATCGACGTGGGTAACTTCTCTATAGTCATGTATGCAGTTTTGAATCTGCATTTAAAATTATTACATATCAAATCCTATAACCATTAAATCAATGCAATTGCTATGATTGCCAATAATATTTTACCTTCGAAATATTTCCATGCTTAGTATAGTAACTATAGGATTAAGACATGGATATTCTTCTAGGGTTTTATTTTATAAATCAAGTTCTTTTGCTAACTATGTTTGATATAGCTAAAAGATATATATTTTATATTAAACTATATAAAAAGGAGATCTAAAGGTAGCCATTTGTTTTCATTAGAGTTGAAAGGTTAAATAGGACGAAGCAAAAATAAGATATCCTATAGTATGTTAATCAACAAAATTATCTCAAGAGTTTAATTAAACAAACTTGTAAAAAGGTATATTTTATAGCTAGTGGTACACCACGAAGTCAAGCTGTAAAATACAAATAAAATACAATCGAGATAAAAACTGTAAAATTTTTAAAAGGCATTCTTTTAGCTAGGAAACAAATATCAATCCAAATGTAGTATGGAGTTGGGGACGTAAGTAAAAGCAGATCTCATATTGATATAAGAGTTTCAATTTTAACTTTAAACATCTAATCCATGAATATGTAGTCTAGAGTCATTATAGTCATGTTTTTATTTTGAGGAAAACATTTAATTTAGACCCTAAAATAAGGGTAAATGTGATAGACATCAAACATTGTTGAGTGATCTAAGCATTAAGTTGTGAACTTTATTGCTTTCCATTTAAACTCTAAATTACAAGTACTGTAAACAGGATTACAAGTATTCATTAGAATTTTAATCCTAAACATCCAAATGATTTGAGGACAGTTGATAGTATTTGATCATGCAATTTTCTTAACTCATACATAGGTAGTTTTGTTTTCAACGTCCTTACGAAGTTTTAATGACATAAGCAAGGTCAACATTACCTCTTATGGAGACAAGCTGCATTTAAACTTTCTAAGTCTAGCATCATATTCATGCTAGGGAAGTATCTTCTTGACCTGAATATAAATATTATTTTTACTGGAACTTATGCTTACCTGTTAAAACCTGTAAAGAGACATCAATCCCACTGTGTTATCTAGAAGCTAAGTAATCCCCGATCACCCTAAGAATCTTTCCCCTACTTGAGAAAAGAAAACAATACTATACTTAGCATTAGTAAAAAAAGACAGTTTTCTTTTCTACTTTATGTAAATATGCAACTGCTAGGTTGAAATAATACTAATACAGTATTTAAAGATAAACTTTTGAGTTATACAAAACCTTATAACAAAAGTAATCTTTGTTTCTCTTGCAAACTGTTAATTATTCTACTAACCATTAGTGGTTCCTTATCCAAGACTTTTGACATTTTATGTCACATGAAAAATTTTAAATTTTTACGAATTTTTGAGTTATTACATGTGGTATCAGAGCACAAGGTTCAGACACTAGGCCTGAATGTGGCTCAACTTGTATATGTGGAACAGTAAATTTAGACAAACATGCTGATGTTATTTTTCTTTGAGTGATATTCCCAGAGAATTTTGTTTTCTGAGTTAATCATAGGTATGGATAGATTGGAAGAATATGCGAATGAGGGATCTCCTTACACTGAACAAAATAATTTTCAAAAAGAACCTATACAAGAAGAGATAACTAATAATTCTTCCGAATTACTACAAACAATTAAGGAACTAAAAACATAGAAGGAATCGGTTAAGAGAGAAAATGAGAGGATTCTGAGAGCTCAGGAAGAGCTAAATTAGATTTTAATGGAAATATTTCATACTGAGGAAAAAGATAAAAGAACCGAGTCAGAAGATATGGGTAATCAACATAAAGATAAAAGGACTAAACAAGTTAAAAATGAAAGTAGCTCATCTTCTGAAGTATATGGTGATTCACATAAACAAAACTCCCATTATACTAGTGACAGTAATGAAGATAATCACCATACTAGGAAGAGAAATTTTAAAGCTTACGAAGAAATATCTAGAGAATTCAAGAAGATCAAGCCACCAACCTTTAATGGAGAAACTGAAAAAGGGGAAGACGAAGAATCCTGGCTGTCCAGGATGAAGAAATACTTCCAAATTTATAACTACTCTAATCAACTGAAGACCAGGATGGATATTTATAATCTTACGGGAAAAACATATATATGGTGGAAGGAATTAAAAGGAGTAAAAGGTATAAGGGAGAAAAATATAAATTGGTGTACATTTAAGAAATATTTCAAGAAGAAATTTTTATTTGAACAATATTACGAAGAAAGGGCTAAGGAATTTTACGAGCTGAAACTGGGAACAATGAATATGAAAGAACTAAATAATAAATTTTAAAGTCTGCTTAGGTATGTACCATATATTGTGGATGAGAAACCTAAGGTACAATGGTTTCTCAGTTGGTTACCTTATCATATAAAAGACATAATTGAGTATGACAATCTGAAAACTTTAGAACGAGCAATGAGAAAAGCGAATTTTTGTTATGAACAGAATCGTAAAAAGGAAAGTATGAATAACTGGAAGTCCTAAAGAAATAATAACTTTGAACAAAAAAAGAAAGATTTTGTACCTAATCAAACTTTTAAGAATAGTAATACCAGAAATTTTCCTAGTAAAAATTTCCAAGGGAACAAAGGTAATTCACAGACCAATCCAAACAATCAAAGGAATAAAGAATCTACTAACAACCATAGTAACTATACAAAGAATTTTGAACGAAAGGAACCCATAAAGTGTTGGGAATGTAATGGTCTGCATTATGCATCAATTTTCCCTAATTGGAAGAAGACTATTAGCAACATACACACAATACAGGAGGAGATGACTATTGGTGATCTAGCAAGGACAATGCCTAAGATCAACGCAGCATTGGAGAACCAGCAAGTAGATTATCAAACTTCCATGGTGGAAGTGGAAGGTAAGATAAATCAAATACCTATTTCTATTTTAATTGATCCAGGAGCTAGTTTAAGCTATATTTCTCCTAATTTAGTAGAAAAGTGTAAGATTTCAGTTGAAAAGTTTGCAAGATCTTGGTTAGTTTAGTTAGCTACTGGTGCAAAGAGAAAAGTAATTAGATTTATTAATAATTGTGCAGTAACTATGGATCAGTTTGAAACCTTTGTTAAGATCAATGTGCTACCTTTAGGTTCATATGATATGTTAATTAGTATGGATTGGTTAGAACAGCATAGGGTGGTCCTGAATTGCTTTGATAAAACCTTTACTTGCATAAACAATGATGGAGAGTTAATAAAAGTAAAAGGAATCCCTAGGAAAATAGCCATAAGGTAGATTTCTGCTTTGTAGCTTAAGAGAGTTGTTCGAAAGGGTTGTAAAGATTTTGTCGTAGCAATAATTAATGCAAAAAATACTAACAACAGAGATAAATTAAAACTGGAAGATATTCCAATTCTAAGAGAATATTTGGATGTATTTCCGGAATAAATTCTGGGACTGCCTCTGAAACACTGAATTAGATTTTACATTTGAGCTGGTACTTGGTTCAGTGCCCAGCTCAAATGCCCCTTATCGGATGAATATACTAGAATTAAATGAACTTAAGTCGCAGTTAAAATAACTTATTGATAATAATTACATTAGACTTAGTGTGTCTCCCTGGGGGGCACCTGTCATTTTTTAAAGAAGAAGGATGGAACTTTACGACTATGTATAGATTACCGTCAATTAAATAAAATGACTATCAATAATAGATACCCATTACCATGTATAGATGATCTATTTGATCAGCTACGTGGAGCAATGGTGTTCTCAAAGATTTATTTATGATCTGGATACCACTAGGTCTAAATCAAGGATGAAGACATCTTTAAAACAACTTTTAGGACTCAATATGGACATTACGAGTTTGTCATTATGCCATTCGAGCTTACTAATGGCCCAGTTGTTTTTATGTGTCTGATGAATAATGTAATGCACAAATATCTGGATAAATTTGCGGTCGTATTTATTGATGACATCTTAAGTTACTCAAAGTTTGAAGAGGAACATAAAGAACACTTAAAAATTGTCTTACAAGAGTTACGAGGACATCAACTTTTTGCAAAATTTAGTAAATGTGATTTCTTTAAAGATAAAATCCAGTATTTGGGTCATGTGGTGACTAAAGAAGGAATTTCTATTAACCCCAAAAATATAAAGGCAATCAAAGATTGGTCAGTCCCAAAAGATGTAACTGACGTTCGATCATTCATGGGGATTACTGGTTACTATTGGAGATTCATCGAAGGGTTTTCAAGAATTGCAAATCCTATAACCTCTTTGCAGAAAAAGGGGGAGAAATTAGATTGGAATCAAAAGTGTGAAGACAGTTTTCAAAAGTTAAAAATGTTACTAACCACCGCACCAATTCTAAGAATTGATGACCCTAATAAATATTTTATAGTATGTACTGATGCATGCAATGACAGTTTAGGAGGAGTATTAAATCAGGAAGGACATGTCATTGCTTATGAGTCTAGGAAGCTGAAGGTTCACGAGAAAAATTATGCGACCTATGACTTGGAATTAGCTGATGTCATACATGCCTTAAAAATGTGGCGTCGTCATTTAATAGGGAGGAAGTTTACATTAATGACAGCTAATAAAGGATTGAAATACCTATTGGATCAACCTAACTTGAATGCTAGGCAAGCTAGGTGGCTAGCTTTTCTAAGCGAATACGATTTTGAAATACAACATATTAAAGGAAAGGAGAATAAGGTTGCTGATGCATTAAGTTGAAATGGAAAGATGAATTTTACAATAACTATCAGCACTTACAAGACAGACTTGGAAGAACCGCTAGAAGATGGAATAGAACAAGATGAAAATTATCAGAAATTACAAGCAAAGGTAAGAGAAAATTTAATAGAAAGTCTAAGTACAGGGTACAACTTGAATGAAAAAGGATTATTATTGTATAAAGATAGATTCTACATACCTAATGTACCTAAGATTAAGCTGTTAATTTTAGATGAAGTTCATAAAACTCCTTATTCAAGGCATCCAGGTTATCACAAAACCATAACCATGCTAAGAAAGGATTATTTCTGGCCAAACATGAAAAATGAATTGGCAGAATACATTGCTAGGTGCTTTGAAAGTCAACAAGTAATAACTGAACATCAACATCCAGCTGGGCTACTTCAGCCATTGCCTATTCCTAGCTGGAAATGGGAGATAATTAGCCTTGATTTTATTACGGGACTACCTAGAAATCAAAACCTAAATGACTCAATAATGATAGTTGTTGATAAACTGAGTAAAGCAACCCATTTTATACATATAAAAACTACTTATAAAGCTGCACATATTGCTGATATTTTCTTAAAACAATTTTTTTGGTTGCATGGAATACCGAAGGTGATAATTTCAGATAGAGACCCTAAGTTTATAGGTATTTTTTGGAAATCTTTGTTTAAAGGGTTAAATACTATGTTAAATTTTAGTACCTCTTTCCATCCTCAAACCGATGGACAAACTGAAAGAGTAAATCAAGTATTGGAGGATCTATTTAGAATGTATGTAAAGGATCAGGTAGGTAAATGGGAAGATTATCTACACCTGGTAGAATTTGCTTACAATAATCATTATCAAGCTTCAGCTAGATATAGTCCTTTTGAAATTCTGTATGGAAGGAAATGCAATACTCCCATCTCTTGGAGTAATCCAGTGGATAGGTTAGTATTAGGACTTGAATTATTAAAAGAGATGGAGCTAATTGTAAAATAGGTACAAGGTAATTTGAAAATTGCGCAAGATCGACAGAAAAGCCAAGCAAACCTTAAACAAATTCGAAAGGAGTTACAGGTTGGTGAACATGTTTTTATTAAGGTGAGACCTAAAAGGATTTCTCTGAGGTTGGGTAGCTGTGCTAAGATAGCACCTCGATATTGTGGTCCTTTTGAAATACTTTCCAAGATAGGATAGGTAGCATATCAGATAGTTGTACCACCAAATTTAAGAGTTCACAATTTTTTTCATATTTTTGTATTAAAAAAATATGCACGTGATTCTACTCATGTTATTAATTGGAATGATGTGCAGGTGGAACCCGGAGGATTTTTTTTGGTGGAACCAGATTGTATACTCAAAAGGAGGGAGATATCGCTTCACAATCGCGCCATTGGTTAGGTGAAGGTGCGATGGAAGCACCTTAGTCCAGAAGAAGCCACCCGGGAATTGGAAAGTCATATGCGGGATGCATATCCAAATCTATTTCAGGGGAACTCTGAGGATGAGGAATAAATAACAGCGAGGACGATGTTATAAATTAAGGGGGTGTGTATGTCACATGCCCCAATTTGCAAAACAATTTAATATTATTGAGGAACATTATGTTATATTTTATGCTAAGTTTGTAATTGATGACCAAGTGGGGTCAAGAATAATTAATGTATTTCATAATATTTTATTAATAAATAAGTAAATGATGAGACAACAACTTAGGGAAGTTGTTAAAAGAGTGTTAGCTGGTCACTTGATGGAGGAGACTGGGTGGAGAGTATACTGACAAGTGGAAGCATCCTCAAACTACTTCTAACTGTTGCAGGTGGAAAATTCCCTATATTTGTGGTCATGATTCCCCAAGAAAGTGGAATTGGAGCAGTTGGCTCATTAAGTGAAAACTGACCCAGAATACCTCGGCATCGATATAAAACTTCCCATTGAAGATAGCCGAGGTTGCTCATTATGGAATTGTGATCATTCAGTGTGAATGAAGTGCACATGAGAAATTCGATGTAGGGGACTTATTGAAGTGAGTTTGAGGGGTTAACTACTGAGAACTGAACTTATGCAGTTGTTATGATGAAGTTCTTACTGCTGTAAGCAGAATTGAATTACTGCTGTAATTTGACCAGTCAGGTGATAGAAGGTCTGAAGGATACATCCTTCACCCAATACTCTACTAGGAGGACCAGGAAACAGGCTCAGGGGTCCTGAGGAAGAGAAAACTAATCTTTCTCCATGAGTAGGTTGGGAGGAACAGCCTCCTTAAGCTGTTGTCACCTCATAATTTGATAGGTTTTTATTTGTTCAGGTTATTTATAATTTATTTACTATTTTCAGTAAATATTTACTAGTTTTTCAAAGATATGCATGTTATTGTTTGTTAGGGTTTATGTAGAAAAGAGCATTGTGTATTGATAAAATTAGGGATATGTAGATTACATTTAAAACAGTAGTATTATTGCTAAATGAAAAGTAAATAGACATAAATTACCAAACTATATTTTTCCACGTCTTGTATAGGAAGTACTCCAGTACAGCTGGTTGATTAAGTAGCTGTGATGATTTATTTATCAACTCGGAATGAAAAATGCAAATGATTACTTTTATAGTTTGTATGTGATTCATTATAGAAATTAGCAGTATTTGCTCTATCTACTGGAAGTATCTGTATTATCTAATACAGGAAAAGAACATAATATATATTAATTATTAGTAGTCATACTAATCACAGAACTATTATTAGTACTAATAGTTAACACAAACATAATAGATAAAGTTAAATAAATAAACATAGGAACAGTAAACAAAATAGTACTTAGGGTTTGAACCTAGATAGTACTCCATAAATTCTTATAATAACTTATTCTAAGTTCATATTTGTATTCTGCACTAAAAGCAAATGTTTTTACTATAAACTTCAAAGATTTACTTAAGGTTATCGAAAGATAGGTTTTATCCCTATAAATAGACCTTCATACTCTTAATACTTTTATAAAATTTAACAGTTGTAATTAATTATTTATAAAAGTAAAAATAGAAAAACAAAACCAAAATTATTCTTGTAAATTCTATATTATTACAAAACTGCAGGGTATTCAAAATAATAACCCTT
This sequence comes from Pseudotsuga menziesii, assembly GCA_001517045.1. Taxonomy (NCBI): domain Eukaryota; kingdom Viridiplantae; phylum Streptophyta; class Pinopsida; order Pinales; family Pinaceae; genus Pseudotsuga; species Pseudotsuga menziesii. The sequence continues at coordinate 43,944 of LPNX010861066.1, read as the reverse complement.
TTGAGCAAAAAAAGAGTACTAAATTTACTCAATAACACTGTAAAAGTTCCAATAATATAATTACTACAAAACATTTAAATTACAGGATAACATAAAAATTAAATAAGACTATTAATGATTTAAATAAGAGACAAAAGAGAAAGTGGCGTAATGGCTCATAGGACTTTTATAAATTTCAGTCGAGGCTTAAAGCCCGCACAAAAATAAATCCTACAATTTCTTTTAAAAATATAAAACAAAAAACCCAAAAAATTATAGCTACTAATAACCCTTGTCTGGTTACAAGTCCTGACTGAGTGAACAGTCTTTTATTTTCAATAAAAAAGAGCCCTTAAAAACTTAAGTGACTAGGTATAGGTCGAGTAACATTATCACGACTAGGAGGCGAGATTTTAAAAATTTAAGCAAAAAGATTACATCATTCAAGCTGTAAAGACTCTGTCAAGTAAACTACATGTAATGACTGCAATAGCCTTCAAAATTATTGCACTTAATACCCTTTAAGGTTTTTAATATAAAAACAAAATAACAAGAAGTAATCTAATAGTGAAACCCCAGCTGAGTCCTTAACTGACAGTGAAATATCCTCATCTTTCGACCATCATAACTCATTGCAAGAGAAAAAACCTCAGTGCAATCCGAGGCTTACCAGGGTTTGTGTGGCCATGAATGGGAAAGTAGTGATTTCAGCTAACCCAATTTTCCATAAGAGGAACTTGCATAGAAGAACAAGTATTAGCCGCAACATTTAAATGTTTTTGAAATTTATAAATTTCATGCATTAAAGAACTTGACCGACAGTTTACCTGATAATATTATCGTTGGAGAAGTTGTGAACGCAAGCAGTCGGAGCATCTTGATGGCACATGGGAAAGGAATACCTCGGATGAGTTGAATGTGCTAGTTACAACTAAAACCTTAAGCCACGAATCCAACGGAAACGAGCAACACTCTAGCTAGAATGAAGAACACTGTTATTCAAGCTCTATCCACTATTTTTCTGTCTGAATTACCAACTCTGTCTTCAAATCGATGAAGGAAATGATTTTTCACTCACACAGTTTCTTTACAGCAGTCGTAAAACACATAAAAACTAGTCTTTACTTCTCACGAGGCCTATCTCATAGTGGAAATGGGAAACCTAGAAGTCAACATGGAGTAACAGCGGCCACGAGCTCATAGCTCGGCCGCACTAGACAAGAAACCCTCGCTCTCTTGCAAATGAACATAAAGGAAAAAACCAAAGTCAACTTAACCATTGGTTTGATCCTCCACGTGTCCTTCTAGGTTTGTCATCGACGTGGGTAACTTATCTATAGTCACGTATGCAGTTTTGAATATGCATTTAAAATCATTACATCTCAAATCCTATAACCATTAAATCAATGCAATTGCTATGATTGCCAATAATATTTTACCTTTGAAATATTTCCATGCTTAGTATAGTAACTATAGGATTAAGACATGGATATTCTTCTAGGATTTTATTTTATAAATCAATTTATTTTGCTAACTATGTTTGATATAGCTAAAAGATATATATTGTATATTAAACTATATAAAAAGGAGATCTAAAGGTAGCCATTTGATTTCATTAGAGTTGGGAAGCAAAAGGTTAAATAGGACCAAGAAAAAATAAGATCTCATATTGTATGTTAATCAACAAAATTATTTCAAGAGTTTAATTAAACAAACTTGTAAAAAGGTATAGTTTATAGCTAGTGGTACACCAAGAAGTCAAGGTGTAAAATACAAATAAAATACAACTGAGATAAAAATTGTAAAAGTTTTAAAAGACATTCTTTCAGCTAGGAGGAAAATCTCAATCCAAATGCAGTATGGATTTGGGGACGTAAGTAAAAGCAGATCTCATATTGATATAAGAGTTTCAATTTTAACTCTAAACATCTAATCCATGAATATATAGTCGAGAGTCATTATAGGTATGTTTTTATTTTGAGGAAAACATTTAATTTAAACCCTAGAACAAGGGTAAATGTGATAGACATCAAATGTTGTTGAGTAATCTAAGCATTAAGATGTGAACTTTATTTCTTTCCATTTAAAGTCTAAATTACAATTACTGTAAACAGGAATACAAGTATTTATTATAATTTTAATCATAAACATCCAAATGATTTGAGGACATTTAATAGTATTTGATCATGCAATTTTCTTAACTCATACATACGTAGTTTTGTTTTCAACGTCCTTATGAAGTTTTCACGACATAAACAAGGTCAACATTACCTCTTATGGAGACAAGCTACATTTAAAATTTGTAAGTTTAGCATCATATTCATGCTAGGGAAGTATCTTCTTGAACTGAATATAAATATTATTTTTACTGGAACTTACGCTTACCTGTCAAAACCTGTAAATAGCCATCAGTCCCACTGTGTTAGATAAAAGCTAAGTAAGCCCCTATTACCCTAAGAATATTTCCCCTACTTGATAAAAGAAAACAACACTATACTTAGCATTAGTAAAAAAAGATAGTTTTCTTTTATACTTTATGTAAAAATGCAACTGCTAGGTTGAAACGGTACTAATACAGTATTTAAAGATAAACTTTTGAGTTATACACAACCTTATAACAAAAGTAATCTTTGTTTATCTTGCAAACTGTTAATTATTCTGCGAACCATTAGTGTTTCCTTAACCATGAATTTTGACATTTTATGTCACATGAACAATTTTAAATTTTTATGAATTTTTGAGTTATTGCATCGACCTACTCTGAATTCTAGGCAAGCCAGATGGCTAGAGTTTTTATATGAGTTTGATTTTGAGATCAAGCACATAAAGGGGAAAGAGAATAAGGCAGTTGATGCACTCAGTAGGAAGGTGCAAGAAATGCATGTGGCATCCATTAGTGTTTTCCAATAAGATTTGGGGCATCATATTGTTAATCATACTGCTGGAGATGAAATGTATGTGCAAGTAAAAGACAAATTGTAGCAGAAAAGTCTTGAGAAGAGATATGAGGGATATAAAATGGAATAAGATGGACTCCTTACTTATAAAGGCATAAATTACATTCCAAATGTAGCATATTTGAGGAGAGTTGTTATGGATGAGATCCATCAAGCTCCATATTTTGATCACCCAGGATATTAGAAGACAATTTCTATAGCTAGAAAGTAGTACTTTTGTCCAGGAATGAAAAAGGACATGGCTATATATATTTCAAGGTGCATGAAATGTCAGCATGTAAAGGTTGAGCATCAACACCCTACAGGTTTGTTGCAGCCTTTGCCAGTTCTAAAATGGAAATGGGAAGTTATTTCCATGGATTATATCACAGGATTGCCAATTACTTGGAGACAACATGATTCAATCATGGTTGTGGTGGACAAGTTGACAAAGGAAACACATTTTATACCGGTTAAGTCTACACATAAGACTGATGACATTGAAAAGATCTTCATGAAGGAAATTTTCAAATTGCACGGATTTCTAAAGGTAATAGTCTCTGACAAAGATGTCAAGTTCACTTCCAATTTTTGGAAGGGGTTGTTTGCGGATTTGGGTACAAAGTTGATCTTCAGCACTGCTTACCATCCCCAAATTGATGGGCAGACAGAGAGGATAAATTAGGTGATGGAAGACATGCTTCGCATGTATGTGATGGACAAACCAATAAAGTGGGAAGATTACTTACACTTGGTAGAGTTTTCTTATAATAATGGATAGTAAGAATCCTTGGGGATGCGTCCATATGAAGCTTTGTATGGCAGGAGGTGTAGAACACTAGTGACTTGGGATAATCTAGTGAACAGGGTTGTGCTTGGTCCAGAATTGCTCAAGGATATGGAGCAAGAGGTTGTAAAGATCAAGTAGAATTTGAAGGCATCCCAGGATAGATAGAAAAGCTATGCTGATAAGCATAGGGTGAACAGAGAGTTTAGTATTGTGGATCATGTTTACCTCAGAGTGAGGGAAAATAAGAGTTCCTTGAGGCTTGGAAGTTGTGCCAAGATTTCACCAAAATATTATGGGCTGTTTGAAGTGCTTGAAAGAATAGGTCCAGTTGCATATAGACTTGCATTGTCTGCTAGCACTAGGGATCATAATGTTTTTCATGTTTCTTGGCTTAAGAAATATAAACATGACCATAGCCATGTGATAAATTGGGATGTGATTAAGGTGGAACCCGAGGGAGAGTTCCAAATTGAGCCTATATGCATCCTTGACAGGAAGGTCGCCATTCTCTGGAACCGAGCCATAGGACAAATAAAGGTGCACTAGGAGCACTACAGTCCTAAAGAGGCTATGTGGGAGATGGAGGATGCCATGTGATTGGCACATCTGTTTTTGTTCAATTCTGTGGAGCACTGAGGCGATGCCAGTGTAGCATTTTGTCAAAATTTTGTAAGCACTAAGGACAGTGCTACTGAAGGGGGAGGGGAATGTAACACCTCGGTTTTGACCCTGTTTCATTAATGTATATGATGTAAATATTATATCGAACCATGACAAGGAGCTCAAGGCTAAGGCCATATCATTAATTAATGTTTGGTATATAGGCGATCATGGTTGATTCCTATGGTTTTTGTGCTAAGTCAAGCACATTTGTAAACATCATGTAAGTATGCAAATTAATGAAAACCCATAGCTAGCTATGTCAATGCAATGGATAATGAGTTGGGGGAATGATTTTCCTAAGGATAAGGGGGTGGGAATGTTAAACTTAAGCCAGTTTGGGGAAAAGTCATGTGTCATGGGGAGAACCCATCAGAACTGTCAACTAACCTATTTCTTATCTTCTCTTCCTAACCATTTATTCATCCAGAAGGTGGTTGAGGTAGTTATTTCTTGGAAGGGGAAGAGTATGGACAATTTCGAATTGTGCAGAGCAACCAATTTTGGGAGGTCATATTTTGCTTGCATGGATAAGAAAACACCAGAACCGTATGCTAGTTTGACCCACTCGTTCATGTTTTGGATTTAATCTCACATATTGAGAGTAGTGAAGAGTTCTAGTTCAGGCTTCGTCAGTCATTCATTCACCACCATCTTCGTTTCTCAAAGGAGTGACATTGTGGTAGCAGCAGAGCTCCACCTATGGATATTCTTCGCGTTCTGTGAGTGTCTTTCCCATGGAAATACTGTGATTTATGTATTGCAGCGCTATCTTAAACTACATAGTGTATGAGACCTTATTACTCGTGTTTCAGAGTAAGTCTGTGTGGTAGAGCATCCCTATGGTTGTTTTGTTATGTACACTGGTTCGGGTCTGAGCTATGTACAAGAATTAGGCATGGGAGAGATGTAGAAAGGGCTTGATAAACCTAGTGTGTAACCTCATGATAAGATAAGAGTAGTTGGTAATTGTGTTGTGCACATCCTGAAGAGCACTGGAAGGGAAGGTGTAGCCCGAGGGATTGTGGAGTAGTTAAGTGGACACTTCCTTGTGTTTGGTGTGTATGGAGTAGGGAAGCCAGGCCAGATATTTCTTGTGAAGGTGTTCTTAGATCTGTAGATGAGCTCACTAGCTTAGCAGTTCTACCTGCCCATTGCCTTAGAAGCCTTATAAACCAAACTTGAAGGATGGCTTGGCTGGTTAGCCTAATAAACCCATATGTTGGCTTGGTTGTGTCTTGTTGTGATTGACCTAGTGAGTAAGATTTGGTTGGATAGTTTGATAAACTCAGTTGTGAATGATGGCATGGCTAGTTAGCCTGATAAACACAACAATGAGATGGCTTGACTGTGAACAGTATGATAAAACCATATGTTGTCTTGACTGGTCCTTAAAGGTGAATGTTGGCTTGACTGTGTTCAGTCTATGAACCCAGCTGTGAGATGGCTTGGCTAAGTGGCCTGTGAAACCCATCTGTTGGAATGTTTTCCCTTACAGTCTAATAAAACCAACTATGTTGACTTAACTGAGTGTGATTGTACCTTGTCTATGTATGAGTCTGCTAGTGTTTCCTTATTCCTTGAGGAAATCATGCCCAACTTAGGGGTGGTAGTGTTGCTTAGAGTCTAAGGAGCACACTGGCCTATGGTTGGGAGGAATGTTGCAGTGACATAGCTAGTTGCGAGACCAGTTCCGTTCAAGATAAGTGTTCTTATCTATGTTATTCTTTGCAATCATAATTATTGTTTTGCAAATGGCTTGATGGAATGTGATGAACAGGTTTCTATGTTGGATTGATACATTGTTCCTTTGAATAACTGCAATTATAGGCATCTATGCATGTTTTTCCATCAATGCATTTTGGAACTAAGTTGCAAGGTATATTGGTCAGATTGGTAATGGCCAAAATGATCAGATTGATCCAAGGATTCAGTGGAACAGATGACTTTTCTGCTAGACATCCTCCCTTGCACAAATTTGTAGGTTTGCGGGATGTGGGATGCAGAACTCCATTCGCATATTTTTGTTTCATCAGATTTTCCTTCTGCAACTTCCTCTCTACAACTTTCCCCATAGATATTCATGGGATGGTTGTCCGCCGTCGATCTATTTTCAATTCGAGATGCCAGATACAGAAAGTGAGATCACAATTTTCATAATTTTCGACCCCGCAACTCGGGATTTCTGCACCGTTGATCTTGCGGGTGGATTCTGAACCGCTGATTTGGTTCTAGTTTGTGGGATCATTTATGATAGTAGATTTCTCTCGCGTTTTCTCCCCACTGTCTGATCTCTTCTGAGATATTTCCTTGCAGATTGTTGAACTGATCTATGGAAGATGGGAGGGAGTGTGATAGTGTTGGAAATGTTGAGTTTTGGTACACGACCATGCCCTGTGTTTCGATGAGTAGTAAAGGCTCTCGATGAAATTTTTTAATTCCGCATGATAATGGGGTATGGGTACGTGACATGTGGTCTCCCATTAACATATTTATAGTTCATAATAAGTTTATGAACATATATGTATTTACTATTCTACTTTATCTATTCTATGAGCCTTAATCATAGAGTTATTATAAACCTTAAATTCATTTTAAGGTATTTTTTTGCATCCAGCCAAAATACCCATTGCTCTTGAGTTCTAAGCTTCATAGTTTATAATAAAAATATGAACATGTGTGTATATGTCTTTGAAAGACTACAGATATAATATACCAGAAACAATAACAATCGCATGTATGCTTTCAAATGCATGTCTGCCTATAATGAAATAGAATCACAACTAGTCTTTTAACAGTAGCTCATAGGATAATGAAATTACGGCTAGAATACCTTGATATTTAAATTATCCATACTGGTAGATCTCAAGCATACCTTCACAAGAACATTTTCCAGACTATATATAACACCTTTTACATCATATGGAGAAATTGTAATGTAGATCTATAGAATTTGCAGGCAAGGGAAGTATTATTCAGTTTTATTTTAACCAAATGCAATATAAGAAACAAGTTTTGTTTAAAACCAAAACGCCAAAATAAGAATCAAATCTTCATTAAAACCAAAATGCAAAAATGAAGAATCAATTCTCCATTAAACCAAAATTCCAAAAGAAGAGTCAAATTTCCATTAAACCAAAAATCCAGCAAGAATTAGATCTCTATTATACCCAAATCGCTGGAAGTGGAAATTGTTTTATATCAAAAACCAAAACTATGGCAAAAGATTCTAGGTTTCAACCGTATGATAATGCTAGAAAAAGAGGGTGTTTAACTTCAGAGCTTACACATATGATAACACTGGAAAAGAGAGGGTGTTTAACTTTAGAGCATTAAACATATGGTAACGCTGGAAAAGGGAGGGAGTTTAACTTCAGAGCATTAAACATAAGGTAATGCTGGAAAAAGGAGGGCATTAATTTTCAGACCATTACTATATACTGATACATCTCATCATTCGAAATCCATCCTAAGACCTCGAATGGTATTTGTGACTTAACCACAAATTAATGTGTTTTTATAGAAATCTTGTATTCTTAAAATGCAATATCGAACAACACAAAGACTAAAAGGTGTTTCTTTGCTTGAATTTATCAATTACAGGAAGATGATATATGAAATTACAATTAGATTGTAGGAACAAATCAATAACACACATCAAATCATATCAGTCGCAGACATATATGAAATATTATGCATAGTATCTAGATCACAGGTATCAAGCACATGCTAGAGTTTTAAACAAAATGTAGGTCTTATTCCAACCCAACACAAGGATCATTATACAAATCAAAGCCGGTCCAACTCCAATTGTAGATCCAAAATTCAAACACGCAGAAGTTACATGGAGGATCATATGGAACGGATCTGGATCTAAATCAAAAGTATAGCAAAATGTACTAATTCCCAATAATGAATGAAATATAACAAAATGGATCTAGCATTAAAAATATGGTATAAAACTATTCCATACTGAAATCGTGGAGTTAAAAAAACAATACTGTTTATACTCAAAGGAATATCCGATCGGAATGGATCTGGCAGTCCATATCAGCAACAAACAACGATTCCAACAATGCAGACTATCAACTAATATATATATCACAATCTACAACAATTTTGGTACGCAAAGGAAATAAAATCGTAGGCAAGAGATGAGATCCAAGATTGTAATCAGAAATTATAAGCATTCTAATCAAACCAAAGATTTATATATAAAATAGAAGGCAGTTCTCAAGGATTTTATAGATCACATGCATGAATCCAATGCATTGACAATGTTTTCTGAGATATAGATCGCAACCAATCAAATCTCCAATGCACATATAAATCATAGCGCATACCTGGAATTCTCTTGATAGTAATTACTTTCTAGTCTCCTGCAACAAGTACAACGTATCCAGAGATCCACTCTGAGGTTCAGTCGAGGCTCCAGGAAATGCTCTAGTGATGCATTCCATGGGAACCACCCATCCTATTTTCCCTTTGTAAAAGTATAAAACTTCCAAGAGGAGGATGCCCTTCTTTTGCATTTCTCCCTTTAAAAGGTTGTAGTTCTCTCATTTTCTTCTCTCCCAACACATGTGGGATTAATATATTTTAATACAAATTTCTTTAAATGTATCTATCCATGACTACAACATTCGTCTTTATGCTAAAAGAATTTCCCTTTTAATTATAATAACATTTTCCTCTATACTAGAGCCATTTTCAACTATATCAAAGGTTTTAAACAAAAAGGTCATATAGAAGTCATATGCCCTCTAAACCTTTTCTTCTTTCTTTTTACTTCAAGGCATATATATATATATATATATATATATATATATTATTACGATTCATCTATATTTATATGTAAGAGCCTATTTCCTCTATACTTTGGTACATCTAGTTTACCTTGATACTAACCCGCTTAGCATAGTGGAATTGGTATAGTATATTCTAATAGAAGTACTAACTCACCATACTCTAATAAATGCATGCTCCTAGAGCATTGCTTCTTAATTAACTCAAATTTATATACAAAAGACTGTTTTGTTAGCAAGTAAACACAACTCTCTATTCTCTTAACATTCACAAGTACCAAGATGACATATAATCATATTTCATTGTTTTCCAAGCTTTACTTTCCTGAACACCCCCTTCCCCCTAGTGGATTTGTCCCCAATCACTGTTTTAGTTGCACATGTTTTCTATCTCCTAGCAAATATTAAGTTCATCTAAAATTTGACAATGCTAGGATAATACTTACAATGTCTTACACTCTATCGTTTCCATTCGTGCTCTGAGGAGATGTTACACTTTATCTTAGTAATAATAGTAATAGATGGAACTTTTTCTTAAATTATTAATATTATTACTATGTGTACTCTTTATACATGCTTTGTATAAAATATATAATAATATATTATTTGTTAACATTTGTCTTTGGGTATCACATATTGTGATCCCTAGAATTATGACACTTTCTTCATTAAGGTCATCAAGTAGATGGTTAGGTCTACTAGGCTAAGAAACTCTAAACATCCTTGCATGTTGGATTCCCTCATATAACATGGTAGTTCTTCAGTACTTGATGAGAATACATAAATTCAAAATTTCATTTAATCACTTATAAATACGTGAGATGAGATCAATATTTTTGTTGAGTCATTTTCACTGAGGAATTATTAATTCTTTTTAGTAACTCCTAGCACTTACTAGAGCCCATACTCAATGCTAAAAAGAAGGAGTCACAAACTTAGTTCAATTCCATAGCTCCTCACTCAACAGTAATGCTAGGATGTACTTGTACGATACACCTAGGGATACAATGACCAAGGATCCAATGTTCCATAGATTATGCTCAACATCAACATGGAAGGCTGCAGGGCTTATGCCCAACACTTCCAAATTATCTTTTCATGTGTTCCAGAGCTTCACGCTCAACACAAATGTCTCAAAACTCATGTTCTCGAGAGATTCTCGCTCGACACAAATATAAGTACTCATGTGCTTTAGAACTTATTGCTCAACATAAAACATCAATTTACCCATGTGCTCCAGAGCTCCTCTCTCAACACAAAACATCTCATTAATCATGTGCTTCAGGGTCCACGCCCAACACAAGCAAACATATATATATCATATGCAATTGGCTTACGCAATATATATCGAAAAAATCATCATGTTCATATGCAATGGGGTCTTTGACCTAGTATATCAAAATAAAACATCAAGGTAACATCATAATCAATGGGCCTGTGCCCATAAGTGTTAGGTCCAAAATTCGAGATATTACAAATCAACAATCATTGTTTCTTGTGGAGCATAAATAGTTGAAAATATGCCCCTAATTTTATCTTTAGTTGATTCCATGGAAAATTAATTTCTTCATCCAACGTAGTATCACTTGATAATTGACTAGTCGTCCATTCAAACACTTAGCGAAATCCTTCCTACTAGTTCTTATGCACTTTCATTTTTTATTTAGTCTTCCAATTTTGAGGATATTTTGGAATCATCCCTTTAGTTTGAGGATATTTTGGATCTAAAAAAACTAGACAAAATTTCATACCATAACCCTTCAAGAATACTTAGTTGATTCAATTTGTTTAGGATCTCCTACTTATGTCTATGGTTTTTGTCAATTTCACCTTGTTGATTAAATCTTCTCGAAAAAATAAAAATAAGTTTCTTATATGTTTTATAATGTTGTGTCCACTTTTGACATTTGTATCTTTCACATACTCCATCTTTACATGTCTTCTAGAAATTAATTACTATCAATATATGTTTCACAGTGAGTTTCCATCACATTTACATCTTTAATTGCTCTTCAAGATAATCTTTCCTCATTTCTAGTTTTCCTATATTTATTCAACATGTTCTTTAAACTTTCAAGAACGTCATCATTTTTATCCTAATCTTGTTTCCTTTGGAATTGTTGGACTCTCATATACCCTATCCTCAATGAATCTAGTAGTATCGTCACATGGATAGTTAATGTGAGAATACCAATTAATATAAAAAAACAATTCTTAAAAGCTCTTATAAAATCAATCCTCTTATACTTTCAAAAAGGGTTCAATGAGTACTCATTATTGTCTAGCTACAATATTGAAAAACATTCCTCTCTAAATTATTTAACCAAGATTCGACATTGTTGGGTGGTTCGATGTGATCTAGAGCAATGAGTTTCCAAGAGAATCCACTGTGGATATATGAGTGACTATCTTATTTACAAAGGTTTATGAGATTTATTCTACTATTTGTTCCATGTAGTGTTTTTTATATTTATTTTACTTCTAAGTTCATATTGTGTTTGAATAACAAAATTGGATAGATATAATATCAAATACATAAGTATATGACGTTAATTTAAAAAAAAAAGATTTAAGATTTAAATGTATAAGATTATAAGTATAATTTAATTCTCATATTAACTATTATTAACAAACTCTTAGTTATGTTAATAGATTACTTACATTCTTGATTCAAGTATTGACCAATTAAGTATTATAATAATTACACTATAATGGAAGGTAGATTCTAATGTAAAAACGTAATACAAAATTGTACATATAAGGAAACCATTTTAGTAACCAAGCATAATGGGTAAATAGAACGTATGTTTATATTGGCCAATTTTAAGGGTGTTAATGGCCATAATTTATATATAATAATAAAAAAGATATAATAATTTTTAGATGACTATAAAATTATTTTATGAAAGTAGTTAAATTTTAATAAAAATAATATCTTAAAATTGAAAGAATAAAATTAATGATACAAAATCCCCATCCTATTTCGATTCCATTATTTACTCTAATACAATTTCTTCATTTATTTATATTTTAAGACTAATAAGTTAATAAGTTAGTTAATTTATTAATAAATAGTCTTTTATAAGTGATTGAAAAAGATAGATTTATTAATAAATTCACCATCCTTTGACTTAAATTTTGCTATGCAATGGAATGGAACATAAACACACTCGCCCTCTTTGTACTTAAATGCCCACGACAACAAAAGGGACTAGGTATATAATAGTGGTCACTTTCTGTAATGTTAAATATTAGATTAGGTGTAACAAAAAAAAAATGTAATGTTAAATATTAGATTAGGTGTGGTCACTTTATGTAATGTTAGATATTAGATTACGTGTAACAAAAAAAATGTAATGTTAAATATTAGATTAGGTGTCCATTCTTCTAGTGTAATTAATCCATTCTTTCACTTTAATAGATCTTGTAGTTTGCATGTAAATTTGGTGGGAATTAATATTAGGGTTTTGGCGTTCGTTTTACGAGGGAGTTATGTCATGCTTTCCCATGAAGTGCGTGTAGCTTAATAGAAACATTTAAAAAATGTTTTGCTATGAATTCCATAGTGGAGTACACAAAGAAAGAAGCATAGGTTGTATGCCACATCTCCATAGTTTCGACACACCTTTCATATTTCATAGTATCTCGAAGTAGAGTTGCATACCTAAAGTATGTCTTACGTATAAATCACACGTGTTAGATATTTGTAACCATAGGTCCAAACAAAACATGGAATTGTCGTACTCCATCTAATAGGTTAAAATGTTTAATTGTCAAATTACAAAATAATATTTTCCAATTTTTTTTAACGACATAGTAAGGAGTTTTTTCAAAGTTTAATTTTCAAAATATTAGTTCCAAAATATTAAGTGCAAAATATTATCTTTTATTTTTTTCTAATTTTATATAGTTTATTATATATTAAAGAGTTTTCTATGTAATGAATCATATCTTTTCTGCAAGTTCATGCTTTCACATGCATCCTATCCGTTACACAACCATCACAGACTTATCATTGGTAGATTTGGGTGGGATGAATAGAGATTTCAAGCAGGATCTTTTGTATTAGATTTTAATTTTGTTTAAAAGATGTAGAGACAATCGTATTAGAGTCATAATTTCCACGTTGTGTGAGTTTCCTTATCCTTTTGTTCCACTTCCATGAAGTTTCCTCTAGTCCTAAATTTTAAAAAAAAATTATAGATTATGTGAACGTATGCACCATTCGTCTTTATTTAGATTAGTTTAGAGTAAGGTTTGCACTTTATAAGTTCATTGAGGTAGGGTCAAATGCTTTGTAGTACTTACTTTTTCAATTACAGTATTGAAGCTTCGAAAAATAATTTGGATGTTCCTAATAGAATTACAGACTTCTCCCTCCCAAAAAAAGTGAATCTAATGTAAAGAATATTTCGGTAAAATATTACAATATTATTATCATTTTCATCAACAAATAGCACAAGAAATATTAAAAGGAGATCCTTCATAAAAGAAATGAAGAATTTCATCTTAATGTTTGGCTCTCCTACTATAGTGAATGGTCATATCCAAAACGTTGGAGTCTTGTTGGGCATAGAAAAAGTAAGGTAGAATTCAATCAGAATTCTTCCCAAGTATGGAGAGGAGCTAAAGGAGAAGAGAATAAGTTGCGACAAAAGCAACAATAGAAAAGAAAGAGAAGAAGAATCTGTGACGGAGGGAGTGAAAGGAAAGAAGAAAAATAGGAAGAGGCGCTAGAAGAGGAAGCTACATCAGAAGAGGAAGCCACGACAAAAGGAAGGAGTGCGATAGAAGGATGGTACAACAAAACATCAGCAGCAGAAGGCATGCAAATAGCATAACGACTAGAAAGTGACAGTAAGGTGTAACGCTTGCAAAGCAACAAACCTTAAATATCGTGGGTACGAGTTCAGCAAGAGTCGCCGAAAACCACACACATGAAGACATCTCTATAATTCGGGTCGTTAGTGCCTCTCGTTAGTTGTTACTAGAATAGGAAAGAAACCCGTTGTATGAAAGAGGAAGTCAGCTCAGAAAGCGATAGCTAACAAGTCTGTAATGAGCTTGTATCGAGTCTGTAATGAGTGTGTATCGAATGTGTAATGAGTTAGTATTGAGTCTGTAATAAGGCTATAAAATAAGGAACACAAGTTGTATGCGGGTTAACTTCCCTAAAGTTAGATTCACTACTGTGAGCTTCACTGGCAATAGCTCTCAATTGTTTTCGGTTAGTATTACTGAGTGCATATGAGTTGAAGGATTTACAGCTCAGTGCATGTAAGAGTAGAAAGGGTTGATTTCATCTAGGCTATGTGTGGATCATTAGTAGAAATAAGTAGGAAAAGAGAATAGAGAGGACGAGAGAGCATGAGAAGAGGGAAGACTCTATAAGGATAGAGAACAAGATCCATAACAAAGTCTACAGCTTAGTGCGTAGACAAAAGGTGCATATATTTCCTCAAGATAGATGAAGAGCACCTTTCTGGTTTTTGTCCAGATGGGTTTCCACGTTATATATTTTGTATATGTGTGAATGATGCATGTGTTTGAGTTATTTGTGTAATTTTTGTTTTGAATGGATAGTTATAGATTTGATTATGAATGAATAAATGTATATCAGTCACATAGTATTAGTTGAATACAATCATACTACATAAAGAGGGTTGATAGAATAGGTTGCATAAGATAAGCAGGTCGCTGTCTAACTATTCATAGCACATATAAATAATCCACCCATATGATTTGTTGAGACCCTTGGTAAAAGGACAAGGTACCATGAATTTTCCAACCCAAGTGCAGAAACGTGGTTCTAGTAGTTACCCATCCAACTCAAATATCTCGGGTGAGACTGCATCTACGTCGTAGGTGCTTCCAACTGAGCTTTTCTTTGTTGGGCCAATATCTTAGGCTTTGCTGTATTGAACATAAAAGACTGAACATGGGTCAAGACCCTTAGAGGAGGGAAAAAGGCCAACAAGTCCTCTACAGTCAATGCAGAGTTAGGAATTAATGATTATGATTATCATATTCCATCTCCAAATCCTATGTGGTAGAGATACTAGAGGGACTTCTTCTCTCGTTAAGAGAGAGGAAATGCACATGCTCCTTCCTAAATAAATAGTTCTCAAAATTATGTATTATTTTTTGAAATCCCTACATCATCAAGCTTGTCATGTACATAACACACCAACTTTTTTTATGAGTTAACCTAGTTTTACATTATATAAATAGGGAGATCATCATTAATAATAAGAATTTTTTGCATAAATATTATGTTGTCAAAAAACTCTATAGAAATTGTCATGGTTGAAATAATATGGCACTACAAGAGTCACAAAGAACTCTTTGGCATGCCATACCATGGAGGTTTTTTTATCATCTCCCCATGAACAATGTGGTGTCCGAAGGGATCATTCACTAAATGATAGGTATTTACTAGAAAAAGGAGGCTAGAAGCCTCCATAATTTCTTAACATCCCCACCAAATCTCATCGGGATTGCACAATGGTTGTTAGCTTTTTCTAGCAACAACCCACCTTCACATGAGTGTTTATATGTTACAAATTGGGGGTGGACTACTGGTTATGTTTTTCCTAGATTGTAGAAGGACAATTTATTTTATCGACATCGTTCAAAATTCAAAATAAAGAATTAAAAAAATAAATAATAAGTTTAACCAAGGTAGAATTCTCAAGTTTTATTTTAATAGTTAAGGTTAAAAGGGCCTTTTTTTTTCAATTAGTTATAAAGATTGAGTTCAGTGACAATTCATTTCAATTATTTAATAAACATCAAAGAGTGAGTTTAACAACCGTAGAGAGTTCCTTTTGTAATAATAAAATGTTTAGTTCAATGACGATTCATTTCAATTATTTAATACACATTAAAGAGTCGGTTTAGTAATCGTAGAGAGTTACTTTTGTAATATTTGAATGCTAAAATGTCTCAAGCTATTTCAATTATATTTAATAATAAAGAGTGATTTTAATGAGGAGCTCAAGGGTGAGTTGGGAAATTAATTACACCTATTTAATAAAAATTAAAGAGAGTTCTCAAATTCATTACCATTACTTAATAAAAATTAAAGAGTAAGCTTAAGTAACTTAGACTTTGAGAGTTCTTTTCTAATACTTAAAGGTTAAAAGTTTAGTTATTTGAATTATTTAACAATAGTGAGTGAGTTCAACAATGAGCTCAAAGGAAAGTTCCAAGTTCATTTCAATTATTTAATAATAAAGAGTGAGTTCAACGAGTTCATTTCAATCATTTAATAATAAAGACTCAATTACATTTCTACATCAAAGGATGTTGGTGATCAAGGGAATGGAAAGTAGAGGAGTCAAGCTAATAAAAGGAGAAGAAAATCACCTTCAAGGAAAGGATTGTAAGTATCTCTATCTTTGAATTAATATGATTAAATTCAGTTTCCCCCTAAATTTCTTTTGAAAGTTTTCCCTCCAATTGTCTTTTGAAAGTTATTTGGGAGGAAATTGGGTTGAGACTTTCATTTATTAAATAGTATAAGTGTAGGAAGGATGTATTATAGAGGGAATTTATATGTTTAATGGATATTTAAGGAGATATAAGGATTAGCTGGCAAGGAGCTTCATCAACTAGCATGTTGCAAGAGGTAATCCTCTTCCTTCATTCCCTTCCAAAAATCCATGGAAATGATGCTTAGTATATTAGGAAAATTGTAATAATACATTCATACTTCTGTTAAGTGAGCCTCACCAACCCATAAGAATAAGAGGGTGATCTTAGCTTCAACTGTAGAAATCCAAACTAACAAATCGGTGACCATACTAGGAAAGGGTTTGATTTTTATTGATTTGCTTTCCTTAATTTGGGTGTTCTAGACATTAAAT
The DNA here is from genome assembly GCA_001517045.1 of Pseudotsuga menziesii. Classification (NCBI taxonomy): domain Eukaryota; kingdom Viridiplantae; phylum Streptophyta; class Pinopsida; order Pinales; family Pinaceae; genus Pseudotsuga; species Pseudotsuga menziesii. The sequence goes on along the minus strand of LPNX010861066.1, from coordinate 26,906 downwards.
TGTTTAAATTATTTCATTATATATGTCAAGAGTCCTCTTAAGAATGATTAGGAAAGTTTTTGTGTCTAGTTAGAGTCATATTACACCTTAAAAAACTCAAAATATCTTCAAAAATTGGAGGATTTAGCCCCGAGAATCCATTTATTGATAATTTGATGGAAAATAGAAGTATCGTAGCATGTCATTCAATCTAAGTTTTTATAAGGGAGGGGAATGGGATAGAAAAATGCAGCTAAACACCTAGACAGGTGCAGATTGCTTTAGATCTTAAAATGTGAGCTAAGTTTGACTTTAAATTTGAGCTTTCTTTTGGATTTTTTCTTTCATTGTTGATTTAGAAAATCCATAACGCAACCTTTATATCCTAAATTGCATATTAATTGGATGAAATTTGGTGATTTCATAAAGCTTTAAAATATTGATGTTCTAATTTGAAGGAAAAAAATTAAAAAAAAAACATTAACGAATTATAAATCACCAAGCTCATAATTTGGTAGAAATTTGGAATTTCCACATCTATAACATTCTTTAGATATATGTTATGATCCATTATAATAAAATTAGAAAAATTAGGAAGCAATTCACTTGAAATATTTAAAGTTGAAAAACCTCCATAATCCTAGAAAATGACTTAATTGGATATCTATTTGGCTTTGAATCAAGTTTTTCTTTTAGTTTTGGTCAGATATGAATGTTATTATTTTATTTGTTTATAATTTATATCCCTAATTTTACATCGACTGGTTGAAATATTGTTGATAACACATGATTTAAAATACTAGTTTACTTATTTGCAAAGAGCTCGAAAAATTCACAAGCATAAGTCATTGTTTCTCATTAACCTTAGGCCTATAATTTGTGGAAATTCATGTATTTTGAAGACCTCTAACACACTTTAAATCACATTAAAAAAGATATTATAAACATATTTTTTAAAATATGATAAGAAAGTTAAAAAAATTTGAACATTACACAAAATTCCACAAAAAAATCCCTCCAAAACAAAGGAAAATGACTTAATTATTGAATTTCTTATTTTGGATCTTTTAAATTTGATATTTCTCAAGAACAATTAGACATATTTGTCATTTTTATCTTCAAGTTTCTTGCAATATGTTGTTTTTGATCAAAAGTATCCTCTTTTCTTGAATTTTTTAGCAACCTTGCAATAGAGAAAGTGGATCTCAATTGTAACAATTTATTTTTGAGTTTTTAAAGCGATATTTAAACCGTGCCTATCCTCTTTTATTTCCCTTTCTATATAGATCCTTGCGTTTCCTCTTTTCTTGTGCTTTTGAGAGATCTTGACAACAAGAAACAAGGATATCAAGTGTAAGATTTTAAATTTTGAAGCATATATTTATAAAATTGAGCACATAGATCTATGAATCAATAGACAACTCACATAATGGATTAGAAAATTTTACTCAGTGATTGAAGAATGAAACAGTGAAAAAATGGCTTGCAGCTATGAATGCTTTCATTAATAAAAAATAAATTGGATAATAATTACAACGTAATACACTCGTATTAATAACAAGTCAATTCGAATGCATGAGAGAGGAATTCAAATTGATTGACTCTACCATTGCATGGCTAACTAAACTTGTCTAAATCACTATCAGAGTCCAACAGATCAACTCCCAGATGTCCAACAACTCAATCAATTAGTGATAGCTAGTTAACTCAGTGCAACTAAGTGTGGTAGGTGGGAAAAGGTGCCTACTCCACATGCAGCCATGCATAACTAGTGTTAGCCAACTAATTGTGAACTAACCTGAAAGTAGCTGGGGGATAACTAAGACTAACTAGTACTAACTCGAACTAATTGAAGTAGGTTGGTGCCGGGACTCCCAGTGGCTCCTAAAATGTAGGGATTGGTATATGAGGCACCCCAACTGATGCATGCACATGCAGTAAGTGGTAGTTAACTTGTAGCAGTGTTCCCCACACTCCAATAATTGGTACATGTGGCCCCATTAGGCCAAGTGGACCCAATTAATGACTAAATTGACTCTAGGTGACTAACCAAATTGGACAAGGGAGGATTATAATCCCCCCCCATGAATTTTAACTTGGAAATTGTGGTACCACATAAATAAGACCAAAGGTCACCCATTACAGCTAAAATGTGAAAAATTAACTGATCAATATAACCAAGTAAACGGGGAAAAACCTCATGGGAAAAATACCCTCCCTCAAACTAAGTAGGTAAAATCAGGATCAATCTGTTCTTCTGTGCACAGGTATCCTGGGGCCTAGCATGCGAACTTCTCCATCCAAACTAAATGATTATTTCTTGAGGAATATTCATATTTGGAAGAAGATTAATGTGTTCAACCGAATCAGGAACATAGACAGCTACTGGATGAAAACTGGAACCATGTAGAGCAGCTGAAATCAACTGATAAGAGAGAAAACATGCTTAAGGATTCAAAACATGTGAGGAAAACTCAAGCAAATGGTATGTTGCAGCCTTGAACAGAAAACTATGAGTGGTAAAATCAGCCCCAAGTGTTAGGAGCAAGTGTTCAGGCGGATGCAGAATGTCTTCCTCTTTACTAGTTCCGTGGGGAGATGAATATGTGACCAAAGGTAGAGAAGCCTTGGGACTTGTGGAGAGAAAATTCTTGAGCTACATAACCTGATATAGTTTCATAAATAACTAATTATTCACAAAATAAAATATCAGAAACCTCATAAGAGGAAACTAACACCAAATCCCCAGCAACAAATTTGAAGAAAACTTGCGGCACTTGATTTTTCACACCGATATTGGTGAGAGAAGCTACAAGCATGACTGAAATCTATTGGAATATAAAATTTGAACAAAATAATATCATATCATATACAAATAATATCATATCATATCCAAATAATTTCATATCATATCCAAAAGTGTGGAATGAAATCAAATCCCCAACATACATTTTGAAAGAGACTTGCGGTACTTGTTTCTTCACACCAAAATTGATGAGAATAGCTACAAGCAGTACTGAAAGCTCATGAACCTGAAATAATAATATCATATCAGATCCAAAAGTATGGTCCATCGGGGCAATAGATGCACAGTTTTCTCCTTTTTCAAAATTCAGAATATTGGTGCATGCAATCCTGTAGGAATTTGCTCGAAGATCTATATCAAGGATAGAAAACGGATCACTCCTACAATATGATATTTTTTCCAAAATATCCAAGGTATTACTTATCTGCGCATCAACAACAACATTATAGGGAGAGAAATCAAATTCCTCTTCACTTTCGGAAGCAATCACTAGAAAATTTTGCACAGAATTTAATGGAGAATCACTGGAAAATGTTTGCATAGAAGTGCAACAGTGTTTTTATTCAATTCAGAGATGAAAATTTCTTCTTCTGTATCATCCATATGAGAATATGAGAGATCAGATATCTCACAAAATTTCGGAGCATCAGGAGAAGGAGTCACTGCAAGGAGACTTTCTTCAATTCAAATTGACTGTGTAGAAGATTATGCTACTTCTTCATCTTGAAAAACTTCAACAGAGAGATTAGAGGCCAAGAATTTTGGATGAAGAAATATTGTGGTGTTGGGTGTGCTCTCCAAAGTGCTATAATGATCCTCACTATGCTTTACAAAGGTTCTGTCCAATTTTGTCCAGAGATCCTTTGGGTATTAAATAGATTTAGTGAGGTAGCGCAAGCTAGGAGAAAGGGTCAGACCTATTTCTCCAAAGGATGTATCACCATCATTTAGCGAGTCATTCTCATTATCATAAGACTCTTTACCAAGTCCAATAGACACATCATATATATCTTGTCTCTTGAGAGATGCAATCATCTTCAACTTCCATTCTGAATAGCTTGTGAATGGGGTTAGAAGAGGAACTAATGAATCTAGTCGAAGTTGTACCTGGAAAAAAACAAAAGGGGCATTGTAAGTTCAGAAATCTTGCACTTTTCAAGTTTTCATCACACCTGGCTTAGTTAATCAAGCAAGCTTGATCAACAATTCCTTTGCTTAGGATTTCTATGGTAACCTTGTTGCTTCTGGTGCAGAGCTGGAAGGAGAAATTTTGCTCAAAAAAAATTTGATCCAGCATGATATTTTTAGAAAGGAGAATTCCATTTTCCTGCCGAGGCTCTGATACCATATAAAATTGAGCACATATATCTATGGATCAACACGCAACTCATAGAATAGATCATAAAATTTTACTCTATAATTGAAGAATGAAACAGTGCAAAAAATGACTTGCAGCTGTGAATGCTTTCATTAATAAAAAAGTAATTGGATAATAATTACAATGTACTACACTCGTATTAATAACCACTCAATTCGAATGCATGAGAGACAAATTCGAATTGATTGACTCTACCTAATTTCATGGCTAACTAAACTTTTCTAAATCACTATTGGAGTCCAACAGATGAGCTCCCACATGTCTAACAACTCAATCAATCAGTGATTGCTAGTTAACTCAGTGCAATAGAGTGTGGTAGGTGGGAAAAGGTACCTACTCCACATACAGCCATGCATTAGCCATGCATAACTAGCACTAGCTAACTGATTGTGAACTAACTGAAAGTAAATGGAGGCTAAATAAGACTAACTATTAATAACTTCAACTAACTTAAGTAGGTTGGTGCCGAGACTTCCAGTGGCTCCTAAAATGTAGGGATTGGTCTAGGAGGCTCCTAGACTGATGCAAGCACATGCATCCATGTGGAAGTTAACTTCTAGCAGTGTTCCCCACACTCCAGTGACCGGTACATGTGGCCCCATTAGCAAAAGTGAACCCAATCGTACTAGTGGACCCAATTAATGACTAAATTGACTCTAGGTGACTGACCAAATTGGACAAGGAAGGATTATAATCCTAAAAATATCAAGTGTAAGAATTGAAATTTTGAAGCATATTTGTAGCTATGCATATCGTGTGTTTTTGCTCTCTTTGTGTGTGCTTTCTTGTGATATTTCAAATGAGAAATATGGATCTCATGTGTAACAATTTTATTTCATTTTTTAGAGACTTTTAGTTTCAAGAATCCTAAGGAATTGAAGAAATTTACTAAACAAATGAGGTGATTTCTCATAAAGTATTCTTAACAAATTGAGAATTAAACATAATTAATTTCTTCAACCTTCAAAATTATTTAAAGTTTTGCATTATTTTTCCAAACCATTGACTAGTTCATTAGTTCCAAACCATTGACTAGTTCTCCATTTTTAGGATATTTTGGAGCTCCAAAAGTTATACGAAATTTCATACTATAACCCTTCAGCAATACTTGGTTGATTCAATTTGTTAAGGATATCCTACTTATGTTTATGGTTTTTGTCAACTTCACCTTGTTGATTAAATCTTCTAAAAAAATAAAAAATTATTTCTTCTAAGGTTTCTCATGTTGTGTCCACCTTTGACATTTGTATCTTTCATATCCTCCTTCTTTACATGTCTTCCTAGCAATCAATTACTATCAATGTGTTTTTCACAATGATTTTTCATGTCTTCTTCCACTTCTTTAAGGCGGCTCTTCAAGATTATCTCTCCCCATTTAAGGTTTTCCCATATTTGTTCAACACGTGCTTTAAACATTCAAGAAGGTCATCCTTTTTCTTGAGTCTTGTTATCTTTGGATGTGTTAGCTTCTCATATACCCTATTCTCAATGAATAGAGTAGTATGGTCACATGGATAATTGATGTCAGAATTCCCATTAATGGATTTTTTTTTTGTTGCAATCTCTTATAAAATCAATCCCCTAATCCTTAGAAAGGGGTTAAGGAGTATTGATTACTGTCTATCTACAATATTGAAGAAGATCCCTCTCTAGATGTCTTAATGCTACATCAATTATTTGATCAAAATTCCTCTTGGTTGTGTCACAATTTTGGTGTTTTCGAGGAGTGATTTTCTAGAGAGAACTGTGTTTATATATAGAGAGAGAATCTACTGTGAACATATAAGTGAATACCTTTTTACAAAGTTTTATGAAATTTATTCTATTATTTGTTCCATATGTTCTTAAATTTGTTTCCATAGTCACTTCATATTGTGTTTGAAGGACTATATTGAATAAATATAATATCAAATACATAAGTATATGATGTTAATTTACAAAATGGCTTTACTATTTGAATGTACAAGGTTATTCGTATAATTTCTGAGATTAAACCCTAGATGGTATTTAAAAAGAAAGAGGGATTCATAACTATTGCTAATAATCTTAGAGTTATGATAATAGATCATGACTCACATTCCTGATTTAAGTATGGACCAATTACCTATTATAACAATAATAATTACGCTAAAATTGAAGGTAAAAACATAATATAAAATTGTACATGTAGGTAAACCATTCTAGTAAGAGTGCAATACTTTAAAACCTGATTGTAATATTAAAAAAATCCTCCCACTTCTTACATAATGGGTAAACAAAGCTAAATTTCATGTGAGTATGTTTATGTTAGCCTTATGTTTATGTTGGCCAATTTTGAGGGTGTTGATGCCCATATTTTATATACAATTTATTTATATTTAATAATTTTTAGATTGCAATAAAAATCATATAATAATTTTTAGATGACTATTAAATAAGTTTTTATTCAGCTATTGTAATGTGTCTAAAAATCATAAAAAAAATTTGTAGGTCGGTTAAATGCTACATGTAACACCCCAGTTTTGACCCCATTTACGTGATGTATATATTGTAATTAATCGTGGTGAGGAGCTCAAGGCAAAAGCCCCACCATCGATTTGGCTATGTATGTTTCGGCAACAGGGATAGTTGCCGATGGTATATCGTGCTATCAGGCACATTATGGTATGGCATCATGTAAACACGCACATCAATTAAAAATAAACCACAACCAGCTATGGCAGTGCAACGTTGAATGAAAAGGGCATGATTCCAAAGGATAAGGGGTGGGGGATGTCAAACCTTGGTCTATGGGGGGGAAACCCATGTGTTGCCACCTTGTTGATTTTCCATCCTCCCTTGTCTCATCCAACCTCTTTATTGTCTTGTTGTTGTTGGTTGAGGTAGTTATTGCTGAGTGGTGGTGGTTGTGGCAGGACTGTCAGTCCTTGCCCACATGCCCACTCCACCAGCAGATCCTTCCTCTTCACGTCGCATGGGAGCAGGGGAATCATTCACTCTCTTTCCCACGACTCCAACCTTCACGATGGGGTCCGTTCATCCTCCCGTTGGTATGTTCATCCACGAGCATAGGCAGGTCTGTTCGCTCTCACGCAGGGATACTCACGCAGAGAGGGAGACGTTTTGTTTTTCTCCTCACGCACAGGAGATTCCGCATTGGTTTTTCCTCATGTAGGGAGCGGGTGAGATCGTGGCTGCCACTTAGGAATTTCAGGTGCAAGAGCCATTCATGCTTGGGGTTGTGTGACTGTGTGTTTCACACCAGTTTCGGTGGTATGTATACGTCTCCTTGTCGATTGTGGCCATGCATACTGTCCACTATAGTCTACGGTTTTGTTTTCCCTTCGGTCCATGCCGAGAGTCTGGTTTCTCTCCACTGTCGGACTGTGTAATTTTTTCGCTATTTCATTGTGAGACCGAGGCTATGGTTTCCCCACGTTGCTCGACTGTGCTTCCTTACGTCTTGGGGGCTTGCATGTGTGCTTCCCCTGTCCAGGCTAAGAATTGGACCTTTTCATTCCCATGTGGGATTTGGTTTGTCTTCAGCGATTCCATTGAGGAGCTGCATGCTATTTATTATCCATTATGGACTGTGGTTTGTTGCCATCATTCATTGTGGGGTTGTGGTTGTTGATGCACCCTGGTTTTGGGTTGCTGTTGAGTTGTTTTGGCCATGCTAGGGCCAAGAACAACTCTGAGTTGTCTTGTGGCTTGAGTTGTGTTCATCGTGTGGTTGGGATTGTCAACTGGTCATCCTTGCCTTCTTCACAGGACTGTGCAGGGATTGTGTTGCTGCGGTATGCAGTGGTTGGTCTTCGGACTGTTGTGAGTAGGATTAGAGGCTAGGTATGCTTGTGAAGGCTGGTGTTGTGGCCACCAGTTTAGCATTAGCCTTTCCTAGCTCTTGGATGACCTGGTAAATCCCAACTATGTTGGTTTGCTGCTTGTGAACTTTGGCTGTGTGTAAGCCTACATTGACCCTTATTCCTTGAGGAATCATGCCCAACTCGGGGGTGGCAGTGTTGCTAAGAGATTGATGAGCACGTTGGCCTATGGTTGGGTGGAACGTTGCAGCAACGTAGCTGGTTGCAGGGCGAGTTATTCATTAAAAGATAAGTACTTCTGATTGTTTCATCTCTGCAATTATATTGATGACAAATGAATTATGATGAACATGTGAATGCTGGAATGTATATGTTGCTTCCACTGAATGATGGGAAATCATGTATTGAATGACTGTGTGTCTTCGTATGCTCTATGCATCTTAGTATGCATTTGTATGTTGATGAATTATGTATCTATATATGATGGATTATGCATCTTAGTATGCATTGTGTTTAAGTTTTTAATTTCAGCATTTAATCCTTGTTCGTGTTCATGGGGCTGTTTTCCCGTTTGTTTTGGTGTTCGTCGCGTCCTCTTCGCCGGTCTGAGGGTCGGGGACATGACAGAGTGGTATCAGAGCTCATGTTGCAGCATGGGCCTGAGTGGACCACCAGGATGCAGTGACAGTGGCAGGACTTGTTTCTTCCCAGCAGAGATCAGAGGTTCCTGACTGGAAAACTTCCGAAAATTGTCTAAGTGTCCAAACAGTCAGAAGACTTAGCGGAATTGACTTCCGATGTAGCGGAAGAGTTAGCGGAATTGACTTCCGACGTAGCGGAAGATATTAGGCGAAAGCGTGCCCGACGGAGAGCAGTTGGAAGGAAAATTGCCTAAGTGTTCGAAGTTCGTCGAAAGAATTTAGTCGATCGAACACCCGCCATTGCGGATGGAGAAACGACTAGGAATCCGACGAGAAATGCCTCCGACCACCGGCGCCATGATTAAAGTTCAAAAATTTCCTAAGTATAGAAATCGTTGGCCATTGGAAGCAGAAAGTGGTTCGAACGGCCGCTGTTGCGGAAGCCAAAGGCACTAGACTTCCAATGTGAAAAGCCCGCCAATGCCGATCGGGTCATGCCATAGTAGATTGGGCCGCCGATCAAAAGAAAATAAAGGATCATGTTCCGCTGTTGCGGCTGCGGAAGGGACTATTTCGCTGACAGAAAGAAAGGATGGAGCCGATCAAGCGGTGAAGAGGGAAACATTTGAAAATTTTTAGTGTAGAAATCGTCGGCCATCAGAAGAATAAATTCATTCGTGCGCCCGCCGTTGCAGAAGTCTGGAGCACTAGACTTCCAATGTGGAAAGACTGCCGACGCCGATTAGGGTGTGCCACAGTAGATTTGGCCACCGATCGAGAGAAGATCGAGGATGTTAGGTCATCGTTGCAGCTATCTGAAGGACTATCCTTCCAAAGGATAGAAGGTTTGATCACCGACACGGCAGTGTTTCCGATTACAGATGAACAACGGAAGAAAAGAATAAAAGTTTCGGAGGAAATTAGTGGAAGTCGGAGCCGCCATTTCAGTAGAGATCTTCCAAAGATCGCTGAAACGTCGGAAGAGGATAGTTGTTTGAGCATCCGATGTGGCGACAAGAAGAAGAAGAAGAAAATTTTTCTAAGTGTAGAAAACGTCGGAAAATTTAGAAGATTGGACCGCCGACACGTTGGGAAAATTTAGAAGATCAGACTGCCGGAGTGTCAGAATCTTAGATAACTAGCCGTCCGACGAGTTAGAGGATCCGATTTCCGATGAATAGCGGAGAAGCTAGTGGTTTGGGGATCCGAAACGGCGGAAGAAGTTAGCTGTTTGGGGATCTGAAACATCGGATTGATAGAGGAAATGAGATCCGATTCTGCAGAAGGAAATTTTGAGATTTCCAAGTGGGATTTCTCAGTAGATTTCGGCCGTTTTTCAGCAGGATTTTTCAGCTGTCTTTCAGTGGTTTACAAGTGGCTGAAGTTGGCACCCAGTCCAAAATACAGTGGTGTGTAAAATGCCAAGATTTGGTGAAAGTCTTCATTTTTAGAAGTGGTGTGGTTTTCACACTTGAGGTCGGAATGAAGCGTGTGGATAGGCGTTGGAAAGCTTATCTAGTAGGGAACACGGGTAAGTCACCAGAATCTAAGCATGGAGCAGCAAAGTGCTAATGATGGCCACTGCTATCAAATGGAAAAATCTAGACAGTTGCATGCCCAGAGATAGCAAAGACTATGAAGGCTAATCAACTGTTGTGTGGGAGAGTAATTCCATGCAAGGATGAGAGACTTGAAAAGGGAAGTTTTCTTAAAACCCTATCTTGCTGATTATAACTACATTTCCTATGTTTTATGCATGAAATGCATGAGGATATGCTTTGCATACATAGGATATTAAGGATTATATATTTATAATAAACCACTAATGATAATCATTGCTTTGATGTTGGCATTAGTGGAAAAACCAACGATGACATGGACCTAGCTGAATATGTTACTGACGCTGATGAATGTGATTAGCAACCCTATGAAGAAAGGGACAAGGCAGCAAGTCCATAAACAAAAGTTGGTGAGCAAAGTCTGCAATCTCCGGCAAAGGACCAACCAAATTGGTCATGTCAAGGGTGTAAGTATGACCCATGCAGGTAAGAGTTTGATTATGACAAATTCCATGGAGTGGTAAAGGTAAGAGACCTAGTACCATGTGGATATTTGAATATAGAAAGGTGTCATGCCTGTATATGTTGATGATATTGATTATAGTAATGCATCCTATATGAGGTAGTCATGGTTAGGCTATGCATGGTATGTTGAATGCATTGTATTCCTGAATCAATGCAAGGTAGCATTGAGTGGATATGCGTTGAAAATATTTTATAAATCTTGTAGTTGTGCATTGAATGTAGGCATATGAAGGGTGTGAGTGACTGATTGCATAAGTAAAGGTGCAAATGTTGTGATGCATTGCATGAACGCATTGAGATGAGTGCATGTGATATTATGAATAACTAATGGCTGAAATGGTGAATTGATGACAATTTAGGAACCATTTCAAAGGTTGTTATGAATGCGGGATAGTCACGATCAATTGGCTACCAGAAATTCTCTATGGAAGAGCAAGGTGGTACAAATGATACACTTGTGAAGTAAGGAGTATCTAAACCTTTCATTTAATTGCATGAATGATGTGACTATACCTTGCAAATGATAGTATGATGATGATTGCGTGAAGCAAATGAGTTTTGGTATACATTGATGTGACTAACAGCTAGAAGTATTTGAATTTTATAAATTCTGAAAATTCTTCAGTGATGGTTGTAGCAATGAAAGGGTTATATGCATCCAGACTTACCAAGTGTTTGGTTGATTGAAGCTCATGTTTCAGGTAGATTACTTCGAGCATGGAAATGAGAGGTAATACCCTGACCAATGCCAGAATCTACCCACTAGTACAAAATGAGGAATTAGCTACTAGGTGACTAAAAATTCTAGTCACCACAGGTTTTCCAAGTGATTTACTACTAAATATGAGCAATTTTGATTGACCCAACTATAAACGACTAAAATTAACGACTAATTTAGTCACCAATTGACAAATATGACTAGATAATAAGTGACATAGTTAAAAATGACTAAAATAAATGACTAATTTAGTCACGGCATAAAAAATGACTAGCTAGAAGAATATGAATTAGTCATTTATGTTAGTCATTTTTAATTGTGTCATGGAAAATTGCAAATTTGGCAATGAAGTGTAATTTTTTTAAGTTGTCTACCTTCTATTAGTAATATTAGTGCCATGCACCTTGATCTTCAAAGATCCAACAAAGCAATTGCATGAATTTTCTCTTGATCATCTTTATCCCTGCTGAACCATTTAAGCAAACCCGGTTAAGCATGTTCCAAAGGAAAATTATGTTCCTACGTCAATTACGAATTAGGTACTAGAACCAGTACCATATATATCGTTACCTAGATAGAATCATCATAGCCCTACATCCCCTCGAGAACTAGCCATTCGAATGCACCTCCTCCACGTAGACTTACCAAATGCATCCAATGCATGGCTTAAAAAACATGTCAACTTCGTATTTTTGGGCTGAAGGTATCGTTCGACCCCTGCTCCCCTGTTTTTGCACTCGATACCCTATTTTTGCAGACAATAAGCCGGTTTAGGATCTCGTAATGACCAGTTGGAGCGCTTCAAAGGTATGGTTCTTGTCGCTCCGATTGTGTGTGGATTGTGTTCATCACTCCAATTAATAACCAGTTGTTATGGTTTTTTACAAGTCTCAATGTTGCTGAAGTTACTGCTTCCACTTTATATTTGCAATTATCACCATCTCCAGCCTATGCGCTCATAACCATATGCATTTTGAGCTTTCAACCTGGGAAAAGCATGAGCACCCTCCTACAATGCCACTATTTGCAAAGGTCATTGGTTTTTGCACATCGACATTCCTCACACACTCCAAAGGAAAACTGAAGCAAACATTAGAATAAGTGATTAAACTTTGCAAGGGGGTATACTTGTTTCTTAGATTGTGGCAAGTTTTTTGTAATGGAATAGAGATTGTGCCCCAAAAGTTTAAAAGATTCGAATCATCCCGGTGTTGGAATCCGATACCATATATGGATTCTTTGATGGGGCCGAGCAGGATGGAAATTGTGGTACTGGCATGATCCTCCATATATATGACTCTCATAGTTTCAAGCCAAGGATGGGTGTTGGGAGTGGCACTAATACTTTTTCTAAACTTTTAGCCTTATGGGGGCTTTTATGGTTCACAATTTTTTTTTATCTAGCTTTCTATTTTTGGCGAATCAAAGGTCTTAATTGATTGGGCCAGAGCTCTCACCAATTTGTAGTCACTGAGTTATGATTGTTGGTTGAAAAGGATTGGGCTCCTAAAGAATTGTTTTCTTTCTTTATCCTTCAGGCACCTATATAGGGAGTTCAATTTTGACGTAGACAACCTATCAAATCTTGTGATAGGAGACTGCCCTGGTATTCTTCACTTATGTAAGTACTCAATTAACAGAATCATGATTACTAAAGGTCGCTTTACCTGCTTCTAGTTTCTCAATTCTAGTTTTTCCTTGGACTGTTTAAGGTTGTATCTGCATGACAACTCTCCCGAACCTTGCTATTTTTTTGTCTCACAGTTATTTTGTCTTTTCCGCATTTTTGCTTTCTATAGGTTGATGGGTAGAATCCCTCTCGCTTATTTTTGGATATTGTAATGTTTTGCCCAGGGATTCAATATTGTCTTCTATCATACTTTGAAGGGGATTTTACATGAACAACTATGATATAATTTTGATTCTTATGAATAACAAATTACATATTTTTTTACAATGAAAAAAAAACATTAATATAGAAAGATTCCACCATGTTTCTTTCTATATTTAAAAAAACAATTTAAAAAGCTATATTTTAACAAAATATATAATCTAAATTTCAATAAATTATAACAAAATATATAATTTATATTTCAATAAATAGAGATTCCATATTTTTTTCATTTACACCTTGGAAAAAACACAATTTAAAACAACCTATTTTGACAAATATATAATATATATTTTTATGTATAAATTTGTTTCCATTTTTATTGTTATCTTTGAATTTTTTTTTTTTTTGTTGACTAGTCAATTTTTCTTTATAAAACCAAATACCTTCAAAAATAAAAAATAAAAATAATCAAAAGTTAAAATTAACATTGTTTAATATTTCTATTTATTATTAATATTTCTAAAAAAATACTTAAAATCATTTTTAGTAATATAAATAAAACTAACCAAACACAATTATGTCTATACCAACATAACCTATATTTAAACCTTACCATGCTATAATTCCATAGTTCAAACGATGGCATTTTTTTATGTTATATTGTTATGACACATAAAGTTTGACATTACCGCTTGCATACAATCTCTTCGTGGCATGACCTTGGATAAAGATATGGTTAAGATTTATGATGTGGCATACAATAATATAACAATCCACATTATATTGGTATGGTTTTAATGGATATGTTTAACATTACCGCTTGCATACAATCTCTTCGTGGCATGACCTTGGATAAAGATATGGTTAAGATTTATGATGTGGCATATAATAATATAACAATCCACATTATATTGGTATGGTTTTGATGGATATAAACATATGTCTTTGTGATATGTTTTAAACATTGGCGCGTATGGTTTAGGCTCCACATTATACCATATTATACCATATGGTTTCAATATAATGTTATAACATATGATTTACATTATATTTGTATGGTTTTAATGGATATAAATATGCCTTTGTGATATGTTTTAAACATTGTCGCTTATGGTTTACGCTCCACATTATACCATATTATACCATATGGTTTAAATATAATGTTATAACATATGATTTGCATGGAGTCATGGTGACCTTGGGTTTGGTTACTAGGCTTAATCCAAAAACAAACAAAATAAAGAAGTATTAGGTACGCTTTTTCTTGGACATGGATTGCATCCACACGTGCTGCTGCGAGTAGCGTCTCCCGTCAATGATAAGCTCTATGAGTACATCTAATTCAACCTATATTCCTTGCCTTCGGACATCCTTGTTTTATTGCTTTAGACATCATCTGGCTATGGATATGTTGCACCTGCGTATTGGAAAGAAGGATACAATATGATGTGCCCATCCCTAAATTATATAGAAAAGGGGGGGTTTCTTTTCCTACATGACCAACTGGAAGCCACACCACTACGTATGGCACATGATCCCCTAATAAACTGCTATAGAGTGCCTAACGCTTCCGCGGACTAGAAAGATATACCCGATATAACGGTGGATGCCCTATTGCAGAACGGGGGTTTTTATGCAATGAAGTGAAGCTTCATTTAGTTTTTGGTTTATTGAGGGCAATGACATCAGTGCAGACAAGCGGAGCTGATCCTAAGAATGGATCAGATAATTTACAAAGCAGGGCAAGAATAGGCTAAGGCTGGGGTTGTGGTCACCGAAAATGAAACCCTTGCCCCATTATATGAATCACAACCCTACCCTACTGTGTTGAATACTTAGGCTAAGAGGACTAGATTTACAAGTAATTTGTTTGAATCTAAGAAGATGCTTGAAGACACATCTAACAAGAGTAAATGGAGTTGGAATTCAGGCAATTCTAAACATGGTGATGAGATTGGTGTCGGTGGACAGAAATTGAAACTGTCAAATATTGGTATTGAGCTTCACGTTGGGTCTCCACTGCCTTCAGAATGGCATCAATGTTTATACCTTCAGGTTTGTTCTGTGTTTTTATTGATTATCTATTGTTTTTTTCTTTTATTCATGTTTTTTTTCTTTGTTGTGGATGTGGTGGAGATGAAATGGCTAGATCATAATTCCCTTACAGTAATAAAGGATTGCCACACCTGCAAATGCACTAGAATAGGCCATAAGGATCAAATCTATTATTGGATATCTCGTGATTTTCAAAAGTTGCAGCCCCGAAAATAGGTCAGACCTTCCCAGGTTCATAATAATATTGCTATGTTTACAGATAAAACTCAGGAACTAGCAATTCCAAGGGTTGGTAGACCAAAAATGTTGTGTACAGGATTTCAGACTAAAGGTTATAATATCTAAGAATTTCCTTGCTTCAAGGTTCAAGGGAGGGACAAGGAATCTTTACTTTCCCTGTGAGACCCCTTCCAGAAACACTTACGAGAGGAGTTGTGCAATTCTTTACCTGCTGTTGCACCTCTTTTTTTGTAGTAAAGTATAAAGCTTTCCTAAATACTAAAACTACGTAATCTGCTTAGTATTGTTATATTTGTAAGATTCATGAGCAACCCCCAAGAATTGTAAGACTCATTGATTAACTTTGGGGATTACAACAATCTCATACAGAAACAAGCTTTCCATTACTCAGAGAATCCAACCTTTTAACAAACTAATTCAGAATATATACAAAAGGATGAGGAAACTAAATATAGAATTAGAAAGTTAATTCCTAAATTTCTGCTAACAATCTAAAAACTTCACAAGATATCCTAAATGAATTCAACTGCATTCTATCCTATTTCTAACTTAACTCTTCCATTGACAGCAAAGCTAACTCGATTCTTTCCAGAACTAGTTCACTAAATTGATTACCACTAACCTAAACATATGGAGATTCAATTAAGGGAAACCCACTCCCTTTTGTAAAATTTAGAATATTAATTTTTGAATGGCCACATTGCAATTTAAGAGTGATTCCCCTGCATCATTTATCCTTAGTAAAAGATCTAGAGTAACCTTGGTAAGTAACACTACAACTTTGGGAGAAGAGAGGTCTATAGAGCTTTGGAGCATAACCCAATTGTCAAAGAAAGAGCTAGTACTAATTTGCCAAGTGTGAGAGGTGTGAGTACCTCCTAAATGCATACTAATTTTCCATATGTGAGAGGAAGTGATGTTTTAATTTTGGTAAAAAATTAATGACGTATTTTTTAAGTTTAGCTATTTCTATAAGTCGCTGTTAATTTTTTCTTAATTTTTCTAGAGGTTGAACTTTAATGAAAGTGGTTTCTAAAGGAAAATTTTAATTGCAAGTAATATGGATATGGTGGCTGTATATTGCATAATGTTAGAGGGTGTCATTTATGATTTGTGTTATATCCAGAAACCTACATCCATTTTTCAATAGTGCTCACAAGTGTTTGTTGATCCCAAGAGTTGATACACTCAATGTTTGTACTTCATGTATAAGTTGATGTGATCAAGTGGCAATGTTGTTAATCAATCCAAGTATGTGTAAAGAGTCAATGTCGATTCTCATTATGCTACCCCATGTAGTCGATCCCAGAGTTAATACAGGAGTCGATGCCTTCTTATGAAAGGAAATATTCATTAGAATATTTTTATTGAGGGCTATTCTTACAAACCTTGGTGCCATGATCAGTTTTATCTCCGGTTTCATTTGGTAAACTCAGTAAAATGCTGTCATTGGATCTAGATACTCTGGAATTGGATAAACAACTTGGGAAACTCGATCTCGATCTGTTGGACCTAGATCCCCAATACATGGTTATTATATGAGTCTTCCACCGGTAGATCTACATGGAAAAAAAGACGAGTACCCATATACGTGGAACCATCTGTAGCTCTTAGGTTCCTCTTTTTAGTAATGTAAACCTAAGTCACCGGGTTCGCCATTTTTTTCCCTTGAAAATCGAAAATCGGTGAATATTTAAGTTAGCCCAATTTTTCCTTCAAGTTTGGCGCATTTTATTCCAAACTCGCTGCCATCTATTCTCCATTGTGAAGCCGTCCTGTATTCTCCACTGAAGTCGTCGTGTATTCTCCACTAAATCCATCGTGAAGCATTGAAATCGTCGATTCTCTCATTTTGAGTGAAATCCATGGCTAGCTTTTCACATTACGCAGAGGGCCGTCGTTGCTGTGAATTTAAAAAGAGGACACAATCAGACTCGCAAAAGAAGACAATCACAGACTCCCCATGGGTCGATTCCATCGAGTAATGAATCACGAGCTGATTCCATTGAACCGTGAATGACGGGCGACCGACTCCAGTGGCGGTTGGTAGTGAATGGAGTCGCCTCTCGCAAGGTGTCGTAGGTTTGTTTTTGCATTCAAGTATTTTATTTGTTTTAGGTTCATATGTTTATTGTTTACGTTATTATTTATCATTAAACTTGTTTGTTTTTTCAATAAAAAAACCACGTTCTATTCCAAAAATATCCTAATTAAACTTGTTATTTATTATTTATTATTAAACTTGTTTGTTTCTTTTGTGATGTTAGACATAAAATATTAATAATCTAATTATTATTAATATTAAAAATATTGCTTAATATTATTACTCATCTTAATTTTATTATATATAGTAGTACACTAAAACCAAATTAACGTTAACACTAAATTATTAAAACTAATATTAATATTAACATAATACTATAAAATATTAAATATTAATATATATATATTTTAATTTTAGTCTCTAGAATTTAATGCCGAATTTTATCACCAAAATTTTCATTGCCGAATTTTAGATGAACTTCAAAGTCGCCGAACTCGAACAAGAATTCGAACCAGGTGACTTAGATGTAAACCTCTGCCTTCGCTACCTCTACCCCTGTGACCTCCAATGATGATAGAATTGGGCCCTTATAACTCTAGGCTTACTTTTGGAAGGACCTATTCGACCTTTACTAGTTGGACTCATGGATTTTATGACCTTTGGCTATATTTTGGAAGGGTGTTATTGATTGGTGGCATGGACGTGTCAGAAAGGAATAGGTGACAGAGAGTAAATGAAACCATCGGGTAGCTCCTGCCCCACCTTCCTCTCCTTATTATCGCTAGGAGAAACTGTCCTTTCTCATGATGTCTCTCTCTGACTGATACCAGCAGTTTACATCAATTTTTCCTATATATCGATTTAATTGCTTAATTTTTCTTTTCGCCTTTGCATTTGCTGCTGGGATTTGATTGTTTTAGGCAGGCCCGAGCACCTTGCATAATTTTATTTTTTACATAAAAATGGCAAAGCAAAGTCGAAGATTGAAATTACTTGAAACGACGTCAGTTGCACCAGCCGATGGATCGAGGACAAGGGCAGATAATCCATGGAGGGACAATGTGAATTCGAAGAGAGTCTCTCTAGACGGCAGACCGTGGAGCTGGGTTGTTCCACCTGTTCAGCAATCTAGGAAACGTGTTCCTCTTTCCAATTTGACAAATTAGGCATCCGCCCAATATAAGCATGGCGTTCCCCATAGCCAGGTGAAAGCATTTTCCAATTTCTGTCCAAATGGGTTTTCTTGGTTTTGGCATTTGTATTCAAATAATGCAAGGGTTTTAGGGTTTTTTGGGTATTTATTCTAATTTTATTGGGCAGTTTGCTTTTGAAAATTTATGTCTGAAATTGTAAAAAAATTATAGCCTTTGTCTTAAAGGGATCTATCAGCCAATAAAAAATACAACGAAAAGATTGAAGAAAGAATACTACCAACACTATGCAGTCAAAGGGTAGCAGTAGGCCTCATTGCAATTCTTGAAACAAAGATTAGTGAGAAGAAGCCTATTTTGGAAGCTTCAGCAGGAGTTAAATCAAAGAAAGAAAGATCCTTGCTGAGCCAAATGGAAGGACAACATATTGAAGGAGGAGATGAAGCAGATGAGAGATTAACCCTCATGGTTTACTCTCAGCCTCCAACAAAGACACAACAGCCAAGCAAGGAGAAGGCAAGCACGGAAGAACAAGAGAAGCTTTTTCATGTGAGGATTCAGATCAGGAAATATGTGGTGAATTCCATTGTTAACTTGGGAAGCCAAAATTACATCATTTTTGAGGCATTGGTCCAGAAGTTGGAGATGCAAATTGATAAACACCCTAAACCCTACCAACTGGGGCTTCAAATTGATAAACACCCTGAACCTGACCCATTGGTAACTTGGGAAGCCAAAAAGTACATCATTTCTGAGGCATTGGTCTAGAAGTTGGAGATGCAAATTGATAAACACCCTGAACCCTACCAACTGGGGATTCAAATTGATAAACACCCTGAACCTGACCCATTGGTATGGCTTCAAAAGGATGTTCGAATGCAAATCACCCACCAATGCAAATTCAAGTTTTCCATTTCAGCCAATTACATTCACAAGTTTGAATGTGATGTGGTGCCCCTCAATATTTGTGAAGTAGTTTTTGTTAGTCCCTAATTGTGGTACTGAGATGTCGATTTTCTTCGAAGTGAACATGAGTGCAGGATGCCTAGGGATAGAAACATTAAAACCATACCTGATCAATGCTTATGAAGGAAAGCATAAGGCAGAAAATGAGGTGAAGAGGTTAGTCAATACAAGTAAGCAACCTGGAGTGAAAGTAGTGGAGACACAAGGTGATCATGCTCTAGACGCAAAGTGTTCAAAGTTTGACAACATCTTTGTCCAAATGACGGGCAGGCACATTAGCTCTTGTAAAAGTGAACATGGAAGCTCTCTACTATGAAAACATCTTTGCTCAAATGACAGGTAAGGCAGGATGCTCATCTACTCTAATACCATAATATAAAATGAATTAGACCCCACTTAATGATGAAACCCTAAATAGAGTTTATGCACATAACCAAACACGATATTATATGATGAAATTAATTTAGACGGATACAACGGGGTTCACCCCTCTTATAGAGAGTTATTGAGAAGTGATATTTGTCCAAAACCCTAAAAGCTAATGAAAACCAAAAACCTTATCTTTTAGCCTAAGTCACTAAAATGACTTTATTACACATGTAAGCCTTATAATCTAACACATTTTTTATGGTCTTTGAGATGAAGAGGCTTATATGTATCAACCTCGATGTTTTTAGGCTCCTAGAAAGGAATAGATGGTAAGTAGAGTGGTTAAGGCTTAGGACTCTTTATGGCCTCAAATAGACTGTAAGATCTTGGTACATCAAAATTGACAAACATTTGCAGGATAATGGATTCATAATAAGTTTTTCTGATTCCAATTTGTACATCAAAAGTGAGAATGGGATGTAATAATATTAGGGATATATGTAGATGACATCAACATCACAAGTAGCAAGGTTGAAGCAATTACCAAGGTAAAATCTGAATTGTGTTCTGCTTTTGATGTGACAAACTTAGGCCTCCTACATTATTGCTTACAGGTGATAAAAGTTTTAAGACTAACAAATGTGTATTTGCTTCACAAACCAAGTATGCCAAAATTCTGTTAGACAAATCCAGGATGATTGTAAAAATTTATCTACACCTATGGAGAAAGGGTTGAAACATTCAGCAAAATGAGTTGATTTACAGACAACTACGGGAAGTTTAATTTATCTTACAATCAGTGGGCCAGATCTTAGTTTTGCAGTCAACACATATCCAGGTTTATGACAGACCATAAAGTAGATCATTTGATAGCAGCAAAAAGGGTTTTGTACAATCAATTTTGGATTATTATATGGTGAAAGTGATGCTTTTCATACTTTCAGTTAACTGGTTATAAAGATTCTGATTGGGCAAGATTAATGAATGATAAAAAATAAATAACTCGTTATATGTTCAATCCTGGAACAGGTGCAGTTTCATGGGTTGGAAAAAAATAATATGTTGATTTGCTTTCTTCTACAGAGGCAAAATACAGAGCAACAGTAAAATGAGCATGTGAGGCTGTTTGGCCTAAAAGAATACTTGGATATTTGATGCTTGAACAAACTAAGCCAACGGTGCTTTAATGTGACAATCAAGGCATTATAAAATTAGCAAAGAATCTAGTATTTCATGAGCACACCAAACACACTGATGTGCATTGTCATTTCATCAGCCGGCTTGTAGAAGATGAAGAGGTTGAACTTCAATACTGCACCACACAAAATCAGACTGCAGACATCTTTACCAAGCCATTGGGTCTAGATAAGTTTATCAAACTTAAAGACAAGCTTGGCATGTTTTCCAGAATGACAATTAAGGGAGGATCTTATAGTGTAATTATACTAATGATCATTTATTAGTAATTAATATTTACTTTATGTAAAGACATAACATTAATGATTGTGTAATATCTTTCTCCTCTTCATCCATATATATGTAAGAAGGCATTATGATTTTGAATGAAAATATAAATTGATGGTCCACTTCTTACAAGTATGGTGTCCTCTATGTTCAATCTCAGTTTAACTTTAATCTAATAATAAAATGACAAGTTTTGTTTGTCTGGGTTATCTATTTTAAATAGTTGTTTTAGAGGATCATGCAAGGATCATGTGCCCACAGCTGGCAAGGATCATGCTCGGATACCACTGTAAATTAATAAAGCCTCGAAGATCCTATTTTGGCACAAAAATAACAAGCACCCTTTCAAGTATTTCTAATACCAAGGCATATTGTGTTCAACATGTTTCTGTAGGTACATCAAAAGATGCAACTCACTGCACTATTTTTGTGCTCTCTTGCTTGCCCTATGGCGTTTATTTAGATGGTCTGCTACCTCTTTCAAATCATCAGTGCTGGATAGACTATGTCCAAATTTCTCATAAGATAAATTGCTCTTGTTTTTCGAGCCCTGGCAAGAAGTGGTGTCTGAACGTGATACAACAAGCATTCGATGCACAATAATGTCTGGATATCGTCGAATTGGAGATGTGAAATGTGTGTAGAACTCTAAGGCCAGACCATAATGATAAAAGGAAGAAGATTCTGGTACTTCTCCAGTTGATATATATATTTAGCCTCTGACATTGCTCTGGTAGCCAATGCTTTAAATGCACCCTCAATTGTTGGATCATTACTGTCCTGCATGCGATGAAGAGAAGAAGCAAGGGTCTTATTGTTTGAAATGTCCACGATAAATCTACGAGCCTCACATAACTCTAAAAGCAAACAGAAGTTGTCAAGCTTTGGTGGCCTATGCAATCATAGCAAGGCAGAATACGGGAAAGACTCATAAATTTGTTGCACAGCACATGAATTCACAAAAATCATCATTTCAGCTACAATCCAGTTCATAGGAAGATCAAGCTTTGTCTTAACATGCACTGGTTCTCTACCTTCATCAATATCAAAAGATAACTCTGTACTTGATAGCTCCAAAGCACCTTGTGATTCTCGGAAAGATCTCTGAATCTGGGCTAAAGTTGCCAGGTTGTGCAAGTCAAATTGTAATTGAGATAAGTGCTCTGGACCACCATCAATTTCCCATCTGTCACACAAAGGCTGTCCATCAAGTATTGCTTGTGCTTGGGCATAAGACATATGATGGCGAGATCGAATGATTGTTCTTCCAGACCAAACATCCAGAATTTCAAAATCATTATCTCGATCAACTGTCCAAATAACATTGACAGCTAGCCTATCTTTTCCTTCACGAAGAGAGCATAGGTTTTCACTCAAGATAGGAGGGAGCATGTGGTAAGTGCTTCCTACTAAGTACACAGTTGTACCATGATTGCGAGCTTCAAGGTCTAGAAGAGAGTCTTGCTTAACAAAGTATGACACATCAGCAATGTGAACTCCCACCTCAAGAACATTGTCAGTCAATTCACAAACTGAAAGAACGTCATCTACATCCTTGCTTCTAGGAGGATCAATATTGCATGCTTTGTGTGGAAACCGTAGATCTCGACGTTTGGAATAATCTTCTTCTAGTATTACCCATGGATGTTCCTTTGTATCTTCTGGAAGTTCTTGCAATGATGCATAACTGAAAGGTGATATATTTATATCATTCTCCACTAAGAGAGCCATATTTTCTACATTAATATCACCAATTGGGCCTAAAATACGTGCTACATGGCCTCTCGAAAGTTTTGATATCCTATCCCATCAATCTGTTCTTATAACAAATCTTTGCCCCAAAAGTCGAGACCTTTGTCTTGATGCCACATGCGCCAATGGGATTCTTTGGTCCATTGGAACACACAATAATTGCTCTTGCCTTCTAGAGCTAGACAGAAAAACTGCACTTTCTTCAGTTTCGTCTAAACAAGCCACATAATCTCTTTGGGACCTTTGTATAATTCCAACAACTTCACCCTGTATTACACCATGCTTTGCAGCGACTGGATGGTTTTCATGTTCTTCTTCATCATCTTCAATAAGATTAAGACTTTCATGAACACCATAA
The DNA here is from genome assembly GCA_001517045.1 of Pseudotsuga menziesii. Taxonomy (NCBI): domain Eukaryota; kingdom Viridiplantae; phylum Streptophyta; class Pinopsida; order Pinales; family Pinaceae; genus Pseudotsuga; species Pseudotsuga menziesii. The sequence goes on along the minus strand of LPNX010861066.1, from coordinate 3,264 downwards.
TGAGAAGAGCCATTCAGTATGACATTTAGTGTCTCACCAACTATAGACCCATCATCCAGCTCCACAGACTTTTGTTTTTCAGGATTTGCAGATAAAAAAACATGCACAGCAACAAGATCTCCATGCAATGCTCTATTTTGTAGCTTCCGAGTAGCAACTAATATTTCCAGTAGAGATGCCTTGCCCTTATTACTGGGGCGTTCAAAACCTTCATCCGGCGTATACTTACTGGCATGGAAAATACCAATTCGAAGATTTCTATTTGCAGTTCCCTCTTCGATTGCATTGGATGAGAGATGTTATTTATAAATAAAGTCTTTGTGAGAGGTTGGTCTAGATTGTTCATCAATAACTGTATCTTCACTATATATTTTCGTGTCAATTTGTGGCTATATCAAGGAGCTGCACAACTCAGTAACAGATGCATCATGGCTCCAAAACTGGCTGAAATATTCACGGAACATTACAACTTGCTTCGTTAAGGTTGGAACTCATGGAAAATAGTATTCATTTGCATCATCCACAATTTTCACTGCTGGAATTGGCATAAATCATCACTTTGATGCTCAGAACAGTCCCAGGTTTTCTCTTTACCATTGTTTTGAGGCTAAAAGAAGCCCGGAATTGAAGATCAACCATCTTACTACTGTTTTAAGGTTGCTACAGGTCTGATGAGGGCTGTTGTAGTTGACTGTTTTATGACTGCCTTGTAGCGTAAAGTGCCCAGAAATCCTCAGGGCTGCTACATTGCCCAGACTTCAAAACACCTTCTGTTCATCACCTTTCCAAAGTGAAAATGTGTACCAAATGATTCTAAGGACGTCATAGTTATGCACATTATTGCTCAGACTTGCCTGGTTGAGTACAAAATAGGCCCAGAACTACTGTTACTGCTGCTTAGAATCATGAGTGATGATGTTTCACTGCTATCTATGACCTCCAAAACCACCCAGATTGGAAGATTATTATTGTTTGACTGCTAGAATTGGCATAAATCATCACTTTGATGCTCAGAACGGTCCCAGGTTTTCTCTTTACCATTGTTTTGAGGCTAAAAGAAGCCCGGAATTGAAGATCAACCATCTTACTACTATTTTAAGGCTGCTACAGGTCTGATGAGGGCTGTTGTAGGTGACTGTTTTATGACTGCCTCGTAGCATAAAGTGCCCAAAAATCCTTAGGGATGCTACATTGCCCAGACTTCAAAACACCTTCTGTTCATCACCTTTCCCTGGATGGTATACGACTTTTGACTATTGTTGTGCTATATTTATCATCTACTAGGGCTACAACATGCCCAAAATGGCTCCTCCTAAATGGAATGACTTATTATCCCACCAATAGCAGCTGGGACATCATCAAACTATAATAAAAAATGATGTCACCCTTCTTACCATCCAAATGCATAGGACAACCAAATGGGGGGTAACAGGGTCTACAACTAACTTCGATCAAGTATGCTTTTCAACCCAAGCATCCTCAAGTCATGTGTTCAACCTCAAAGTTGTATATCACATGGTCCCATGCTCTTAGGGCTAAGTGCTCTCCTCCAAGTTCCTAGTAGTCCTCCAAGGTAGGTATTTCTCCTAATTGAACAACTAACTCTTCATTGTGTGCATCCAATGGGTTAATCATCATGCTAATTAGGGTAAAAACCTTCTACATAAGGATTTTATGGTATCACTCTACCTTGGGTCAAGCATCCACCCAAAATGAGCCATCTACATGTCCATCAACCATCACCAAGGGACTAGGAGACCTAGTGCTCTCCTACCTAGGTGGAAACACTTTTGGAGTAACCCCAAAATCTCACACTCAACTGTTTCTTCTTATCTAACAGGTAACCTAAGTTTGATAGATCACCTTCCCCATGATAATGTGCTGGTAGTGTTTTTCCACTTTACTTACCAAGAAAAAGAAAAAAATTCTGTTCTTGCTTCTTGTTCACAATGGAACCTACTGATGCAACTCACATGAAACATGCATAAATAAAGGAGCGATGACTGTTTGTCCACTAAGTTTTTTCCTAAGCTCAATTGTGTTCTAGCTCACAACAAAATTAATCAACCTCTTCCAGGGAAATGGCATTCTCTTTGTATTTTTAGAAGTTTTTGGTGCAATGATGACTCCCTTTGATTGATGTGACAATTGAAATGATTTATTTATTGCAGATGTTTCTCTGCTAGTGCAATAGCACTAAATTCCCAATTTTGTAGGATTTATCTTTGCAAGGTAGTAACTAGTGAGTTTTGAGCAAATTTTCTATTCTGTAGTTGATGAATTTGGTAAGCTGATGACTTCCTAGATCAAGATTTGTATGGATTGAATTGATATTTATGAACTGACTCATGCAAAATCCGTACCATCATTTCATTCTTTATTTTCACATACATTTGAAGTATGAATGTTGGTTTAAATAATGTTCTGTTACTGCAAGAGTATTGATATAAGTTTTGGTCAATATTCTTGTCCAATTTTGTTTATTGAGACTAGGATGTTGTAAAGATGGTGGGTCATATCTGTCTTATTTCTTTTCCAGCTAAGATTGAGAGATATCTTCAATTATTTCAAAATATGAAAATAATAAGAATAAAAAAATATAGTTCTTTCAACAATTTTTGCATTTAAATTGGAATAGTTTTTCCAATTTATGAAAGTCGGATTAAATAATATGGTTTCATAAGGTCAAGAATAGGGATGCAATTTATTGCTAGCATTCTGGTGTAATTTTTTGGATGTCATTATATATAGGATGTGTGAAATATCGAGTTCATTTTTTTTCCATTTCCCCACTAACATTAGCTTGATTGTCTTTCAATGCTCATTCCTTTTTGGCTTCAGACAGTCATAGAGCCGGTCCACAAAGATTCTTTTCCACACTAGGAAATCACATGATTTTCCTCATTCTAGTTCTGGAAGAGAGTATTGTTTCTAATATCTATTGATAGTTCTACCCTAATCCAAGAAGATGCATCAGCCTCTACCAACAATGAATCTCTGCTGCTGGTAGATAAGGTTATGCAGGCAGGTTTTTGATGTATCTTAGAGCTGATACAAAGATCCATGACTTTTTGGAAGGGGTGTGTCTCAGCTGAAGCCAATGGAAGTTGGTTTTTCAACTGTGTTCAGTGGGGTTCAACCCAAGACTCACCATCCTATGCATGGATGTGATGAAAGCCTTATGTAGTAAGTTAGTAACCTGATCCTAGACTTGGCACTCGAGCATTGCCTTCAAACATGGCTATGTCACCTTCTAATACCCCA
>LPNX010861001.1:222197-311769 GCA_001517045.1 Pseudotsuga menziesii | reverse complement strand
TATATATATATTATTTTTATTATTGAAAAAATAGTCGTGCACTAGAAATATATTTTCTCTATATATCTACCAATTTTCATAAGTTTATTCCATCATTTAGTCACTCAAAAGCTACACCCACAAAAACATATACCTTATAATTTGTCCCAAAAATAAAAAATGCCCATTAAAAAATATCTAACTTTAGATAGTTAACAACATGTTCAATAAAAAAAAATTATATATTTGGAAACGTCACTCAATTTCCTACATTTCTTGTTTTTTACTTATCGCAAGATTCATTGTGTAAGTGTCTCAAAATATCCATGTAAGTTGATGGATGCCTGTTTTTTCAGTTTTCTATTGCGTCTAGCACGTCAAAAGAGACCCTCATCAGCTTGCACACACGCGTTACAATGGAATTGAGAAGATGAGATCATACTTGCATTCTAATAACTGAAATAGAACTACAATAAAATTTTGGGAACTGAGGGGTTATAGAAAGTTCCACAATACCTCAAAACCAAGGACCCTTATCAAACACTTGTTGATAATTGACATGATGATAGAATGAAACAATAAAAAACCCTTAGAGCATAAAGAAATCTCACTCTCCATTATCCATAGTGAATCCACTTGTACAATACCAACGTATGAGGCCAATACCAATTAAATCTACAAATAACTAAAACTTTTTCATATAATGAATGTAGATGGGATACTTCAAGCACTCATCTTTTTCTATTTCTCTCATGCTCATTTAGGTTTTTTTATTCTCTTCCATCATAACAAGTTCCATTTTTTATTGTATTTTTCTCCTTTGAATTAGAAGTCTATGTTCAATTTTTTAATAACTAAAATCAGTCTCATTAAGGAAATCGAGATTGATTAGATTCGATGCAAGGGATTACAATGAGGACAAAATTAATATAGATCAGTTATGACTTGTCATTATAATATTTCATTGAGAAGGTTGCTCTCTAGAATCTATTTTTAATTTATTATTTGATTTATAAAAAATTCAATATTTTCAAAATTTTCTAGCACCATTTTAATAGATTAATTCCCCATCGTTAAAATGTTATCTATGAATTGAGGATGCTCTAAAACTTTGAATGCCAATACCTTGATCCTCGTATACATGATTATTTTTGCTTGAATTATTGCCCTACTAAATCCTGAATGCCAATATCTTGATCCCTCTTATACATGATTATTTTTGCTTGGATGATGGCCCTACTAAATCTTCCAAGTTTAGTAGGAACAATTAAAGAAAAGGGATGCTAGGGGCACCCTTGCCTCGACAAACAAAAATGCAAACCTTCCATTTATCAAGATGAAGGGTAATACAGGGCACTTTGTTGTCTATTCCATCTACTTATATTCAAAAGTTTTTTAAAAAAGAATCCAAGTTATCTCAAAAATAAGTTTTGATTAAAATCTTACTTTAGGAAACATCAATTATTTTTCTTGTTTTTGATGGTGCAGGATTCTTGATCTAAACCAGACCATCTAAACTTGTTATTTTCTTCTTTTTAAAAGAATAATAAAAAAGTGGTTCTCGGTATATAATTATTTTACAAATCCATTCTACTTAGTGCCGTTCTTTCTTCAAAATTCATTCCATTAACATCGTATTTATTCAGTCCTAACTATCTTTGGGATGTTATCAGAGATTGTTTGTTCTTTCTGGCAAGCTAGATTCAGAATTGGTTATCTTAAGCAGTTATTCTTGATGTATTTAGCAAGCCCCTGAACCTTTCGAGTTTTGTTTACAAAAGGTTCTCCACTTTTTATTTATGGAATCCATGGCAAAAAAATGCATATTCTCTTCATAAGTAGAATTTCGAGTAGTTGGACTCATTTTCGACTGATCTTGGCGTAGAGTCATGTCGTGTCCCCATTTCTGTATTCCTTTAGTACTGAGCCACAAATTCGTCCCTTCATTCGATTCTGTCGTTCAAAATTGAGACAGATTTCGCACCGTGGCTGGGTTAGCGCGACTGGTCAGGGATATCTCAATTTCTCTGGTTGACTTCCTGTTAGATTTCACCCAGAAATTTTGGGTATTTTTCGAAGACCAAAAGCCCGTGAAGTTTCAAATTAACCGTTTTGAATCGACCTCTCAAGGAGGCTAGGCTAAATTTATCATATGTAATTGTCAGAAAAATTGTTGTTTACCATTTGTCATAATATAGTAAGAATACAATGCTCTTTTTATAATCTCGAAGATAAATATTATTGATCTAAATCATAAAGACTTTACATCAATTGTTCCAGTTCAATTCAGTAATGCATTAGTTGTTTTCCACATTAGCCAAAGATTTGGCTGCATTGATCTTTTTAAGAATGCAGGCAAGATTATTATTCCCAATCTGAAGTTCTGAATAAAAATCGTCATTGTAAATTGTACAAAGAGTAAATAAAGAATGCTTATTCTACATAAACAATAAAGAACGTCCAATGAATACGGTGGCCATCCACTCAGTCAAGCCAATTCAGAAGTGAATCATAGAAAATAATAGAAAAGAGGAACAATGAACTCATTTTATCTAATCAAATCAAGGCGGATGCAGAGACCGCATGATGCAGCTTAAAGCAGGAAGGCGGCTCCTCCAAGCAAAGCGGCTCCTAAGATAGCCATCTTCTCCGAACTGGCTGCAGAGATAGCGCCGCTGCTGGGACTCGGTGGCGAAGCGGTGGCTGGGCCTTGAGCCGAGGGGCCAGATGCTGGACTTTGAGCTGAGGGAGAGGAGGCTGAGCTTGGTGGAGTGGCAACTTTAGAAGGAGCAAAGGCAGGAGATAAAACAGTGGGGGGAGTTGCAGTAGGAAGAGAAGCGGGCGATGGTGCTGCAGGGGATTGGACCGGCGACGCCTTGGGTGCTGCTGCAATGGGGGATGGTGCCGGTGCCGGTGCGGGAGAGGCTGAGCTCATCAATCCTAAGATGAAAATGATGCAGAGAAGTGCGCTGAATCGGCCCATCGTGCTTGCTGGTTGTTGTTGGCGGAGGATACAACTCTACGTAGTCGAGCTATTACTCAAAAATTAAATCAACAGGCTGCCCGAGAAGAGAAAGAAGACTATCAGAGAGGGTGCAGGGAGTTGTGAAGGGAGGGCTTGATAGCTAGCTCCATAGCTAGCTTATTCCGATATAATATATAGGCAGTGCAACATCCAGGAACCGTTTTACTCACTCCAGCAGAACATGTGGACCATTTCTAACCGACTTCGATCTGTCCGCGTTCCGACTCCGTACTCAACAGCCTGTCGTTGTCGATATGCCTTTCTTGGATAAACTGGACGCAGGCACCTGACCACATCGGACCATACACGTGTATGTTGGCACTGGATCTATCGTCCTTTGCTGATGCCATGGTTTAACGGTCGATGACTTGGCATGGAGTTTGAACGCCGTCAGTGTCACCGTCAAAATATCGGGCAGACAAATACGCGCAAGATAAAAGACAACTAAAACGCCCCGCTTTTCCAGCGAATTTTGATAGAAACCGGTTACAATTGTTTATAAAAACTGTTATTTTCGTAATTTTTTTATTTTTGCACTCAGCTTTAATTATTCTAAACTAAATAACCTATTTTAAAATGATCTATTTTTGCACTCAGCTTTAATTATTCTAAACTAAATAACCTATTTTAAAATGATCTAAACAACCGAAATCTTGATTTAAAATGTCTAAATTGTAAATTCAGAGCAAATTGCTCTGCCGGATTCCGACTAGTCGAGGGCGTTTTGGTTAGCGCTTATACTGCTCTCCTACGCGCCCACGCCAAAAAGCAGCAGAGCCTGCCAAAGGTTGGCCAAAGTCGGTGTAAATTAGGAGGTGCAGTGGTTGGAGTGGCGTGAAGAATTTATCAAAAGCAGAAGGTAGCTGGTCAATGGATCTTGGAATCATTCAACGGTTAACAAGAACAGACCCGTAAACGGCTATGTCGAGACTAATCAATAACAAAGTAGGCGGCTTTAACAATAGCGGACCGGGCAAATCAGTATGCCAAGACTAATCAACGGGAAATTACGCGCTAACGAGTCAAAAGAGATCCGGCTCAACTTCGTACAATTACAAAGTAGTTTTCTTATTTGGGGAATAGTGAAAGCGTATGCAAAATCGCATTATTGTACATAATAATTACGTCCATACCTGCAATGTTCAAAATTAACCCTTCCAAAGGGTTCTAGCCCTTCCTAGAAGCGTAAAGTTAAAATTACCCTTCAAAAAAATTTTAAAAGCTGAATTTTATCTATCCAATGAAAAAGGGCAAAATTTATATCAACATTTAAAAAAGAAGTGCAACATTTGAAATCACCCATCCATATAAATTTCTCAATATTTCTCAAGATGTTGAAATTCCTATGCTATAAAATTCGACTAGTCATTCAAAATATTGGAAATATGATAACTTATAATCACTCACTCATGTCATGCACTCACTGCTTAGTTGTGCAAGATGACCAGTGATCACTAATAACTACGAGACACTAGCGACAGAGATGTGACTCTGAATAGCGACTCACTCGGGGCTGCAATCTAAAGTGTGACAACGTGTCAATGACTATGCTATAACAACAAAGAACAACTACTAGTCTACTAGTAGGCCCGACACAAGCTCAAAACTTTGTGCCTACTACTTATGTGAACCTCGCTACCAATGTCCACTCATTTTTCGTCAAAATAAAATTCAAAAGGTTGATTTGATGAGTCCTCCTCTACAATACTTCATTTATTGCATGAATATCACAAACTCACAACAACTATAAACAACAGTGAATGTCATGCAAATACAAATAATGACATGTAGCTAGGATCACAAACTGTGCAAAGATCGATTTATGCATTTCTATGGAGTTGTGTCACTTGACACATGATATGGAGAAACAATGAGTTAGAAAAACCATTTGGACCAAAGCACCTGCACAATGGTTCTTAACAAAATTAAAAAAAAAAACAAATTTTGGCTCAAGAATAGTCTTCAATTTGATGGGTGGCATGATCATTATGTAATCTCCCTCTGTCCTTCCAAACATTTGTGGTTTCTCACAACATTTGTCCTCGATGCTCGCCAACAAAATACATATAAAAGTTGCTTGTCTTTATATCCTCTTCTCTTTAAATCCTCGTCTCATTGTCATAACTAAGGACTATTATGCATGCACATCCTCACCCTATAATATCAATTGGGTCAAGGCACAAAAACAACCATAAAATATCAAATATGTCAAGACATAAAGAGTAAGAGACAAATATAAGTACGTCTTATATTAAATTTACTATATAAATCTTGAATTGACATTTTCAACGGAGATTTGACACGTTGGATTGTTGTGATCTTCTTATCACTCCTTACTAATGTGATTGCATGGCATTCTTTGAAGGTGAAGTCCATAATTTTAGACCATCTTCCTCATTATCATGCCTTTTGGTAAGACAATAAGGAGGGTAGTGGCCCGCATCACCATGGAAAATGGTTTCGACATAGGGGTATACACATTAATTGTTTTCATTAAATTACTTAAATTTCCTACCCGTGACTACCTATTCACTGAATTATGGACCAGTAGAAAACATAACAAATTTTAGAGCCACTAATTACTCACACCTAGAACTTTCTCAAATCTAGCCATTAATAAACTTATTTCAAGGTGTTTTGGTTCAATTTAAAAGGAGGACTTTTGAGACTTAGACATGCACTGAATTTCAAGGCTTCAGTTGACTTAGGCTTGATTCCACTGCCCCTCTATCCAATACTTGTATGCTATCACGACAAGTGTTGAACAACAAAATTTGATGCCACAACCCCAGTTATGCTAGCGTTGCTAACTTGCTTGGTATGTAGGATTGTTTTTTAATGTTTTCAGAGTTGTGTATTATTTTTTCTTAGGTTCCCAATCCCCATCATTCTTACATATCTCAATCTTGGATTGTTTCCCTCTCTCTGGTTGAATTAAGCTATTGGTTGATTATATATGTGTGTTTTGCTTGTATGTTTATTATAGCCTCGTTTTGCTTAGTGGCTTCCTTTTGTACATATTTAACACTAAGTAATTCTCTCATGGTTTTAGTTTTTCTTCAAGACTATATCCAGTTACGACATCATGCACTATGCATAATATCAAGTGGTTGCCCCAATATGGTTATCGCATAGTCTAAGTAGTTTTTTTGTATAATGAAGTGTGCTCCAACTCAAAAAATACAATAGAACATAATAGTTGTTATGTTACTGAACTGTAAAATTAATGTTACATATATGACAAATTAATGTGTTCAAAATAAGTTTTATTGAATATACATCATTTTTTATGTAGTTATTAAGGAATGCTCAATTGTTTAAAATTGTAAAAATTAATGTTACATATATGACAAATTAATGTGTTCAAGATAAGTTTTATTGAAAATATATCATTTTTTCATGTAGTTATTAAGGAATGCTCAATGTTGTTTAAAATTGTAAAACATTGGAAGAGCAATATTTATTTTTTGCATTTCTTTTGGTGAAAGGGTTTAGTTAATTTATACTTGACAATTGAAGTACAATTATTTTTATTTCCCTTCATCTTTTAAGGGCCCCAAGAATAAATGCCCTTCCAATTGAAATTAAGACCTACCCTTCAAATTTGACCACTACATACCTTGCATACCTAACCTGTTTATATTTTAGAATTTGGGTTTTAAAGGGTAGTAGGATGATATAAATGTAGAGTTAAGATTGATCTATTTAAATAAAAGAAAGCAATAATAATAGAGAGCAAAAGTATATATAATTAATGATTACAACTATATATTAAAAAAAAATAAGTAACAAATAATTTATTCATAATACTTACTTTATTTGGAGTACTTGTAACATATTAATATTCAATAACTACATTTAAGTAACAAATAATTTATTCATAATACTTACTTTATTTATAGTAATTTATAGTACTTGTAACATATTAATATTCAATAACTACATTTGTTCAAATTTTATCCCTATCAAAAAACCTTTGTTTATATTTTAGAAGTTGGTTTTTAAAGGGTAGGAGGATGATATAAATGTAGAGTTAATATTGATGTTTAAATAACAGAAAACAATAACAAGAGCTACGTGGTGGCAATGTTCCCGACATTGTCACTTGCTATGGGGAGGAGCTATTTGTATGCACCTTTTGAAAATTGATGCATTTGAAAATGAATGGTTTAATTGTTATTTTGGTAAAAGAGGAGAGATATGGATACATATATTTCAATCGTCTTAACTAGGTTTATGAGGCACTTGGAATCACCCATTGTATCACATTAATGAAAACTTGGAATCACCCATTGTATCAAGTGGATAATGACGATAATGAAAACTTGGAATCACCCATTATATCAAGTGGATTTGTACATTGATATATTAGCGGCATCAATTTGAAAGCAACAATTTTTAAACTGTCGGCAATGTTGTGCATGTTATCAGCACCCGTAAGCACACTTATCATGCTTTCAATACCTTAGCATAGAAATAATACACAACGAGAATATTATATACACAATTATATACGTTAGTGTACTGGGTATATTTACCTTGTTGAATGGTTCTGTATAGAGCAACGCTATATCCTGGTAATTGCTCACTCTCATATGAAGAATGCTATGAAGACAGTAATATCCATTATTTAGTGAAGAAAACATTCGTTTATATATATATATAGCCACATTCAAGCTCAGAAATCTCTCCGGTGGTAAAATTGGTTTACAAAATTTACTCATTTAACCCAAAACACCTACGAAGATTGTCTTCAATTTCTTCTTCATACCAAAAGTAGCAGTGTCGTCCCTCTCTGAGAGTGCAGTTTCAAATCCCCATCACTTCATTGGAAATAGTCGCCGTGGTAATCCAGTTGTCATTCCCATTAGTTCCTGTTAACATATGCATTACTATAAGAATGTCCATTTCCATTGATGGAAATGGTTAAGAAAAAAACACAGCATTTTAATTAGAGCCTAAGCAATTCCTACTAAAGTTAAATGTAGAATTCTCTACATTTGTACGGCACCGAAATCAAAGAAATCATATATTCTTGTATTGAAACGCAAGCTATTGATTTCATCATCTTCCGTCCTTATTTTTTCAACATCTGTTATTCCTTTTATTTTTATTTATCTGTTATGTCTATTCGATAATGATAACTCAAAGGAAAAAAATCTGAGCAATAAATAATTGATGTTGCAGCCTTCGAGTGTTGTGAAGGATTTGAATGCTGAAAATTTACTAGTAAACCCTAAAAGGAAAAAAGTATGTAATAGGGAAAAAAAGAGAGTAAAGTAACTCACCTCCCCTTAATTTATTCCTTAATACTTACTAACCATCATCATAATCAACTAAAGGATCACTCTGATGATACCCTGGAAGGTAAATTCCCCAACTTCAATTCAGGAAGGCTAAGAATCGCAATGTCCAGGCTCTCTGGCATCAGCCTTGAATCCCACTTTTCACCTTTGAAACATCCTGTATAGCTTCAGAAACATAAAACAAAAAATACTAATATGCAGTAAAGTGACTAAAACAATAGTACTGTAAATTAAAAAGCTTAATAAATCTCACTATCGTACCATTATTAAAGTGATAATAGATTGAGAAAATTGGAGCATAGCATGAGGGATGTTCATCTTCTTTGAAACCTATAGATCCCATGGAAGAAATGGGTTGTAAGCAATGCAACGCAAAGGAGTAGCATCCCCTGGCCACATTCAACCGCTGGATCAACTGCTCCAATGAGCAGGTAAAACCTAACTACTCTTACCAACTAGATCAAGTTTTAGATTCAATTAATATAAGTGACATCAATCCTAAAAGGAATGTTCTTTACCGATAATGTTACTCAAGGTAAGCTGAATAATCTCAAACACTTTTTTGACCTTATGGGACTTCAATCAAGGTAAGGTTGAATAATCTGAGACAAATTTTTGACCTTATGGGACTATACTTAACTTTTCATTTTCATTTTTGGTAAGAATACATAATGAAACCCTAAACTTTATGATGTCACATGTATCAAACCGTGTGAATTCACAACGAGCAATCATACCCATGTCATCTTAGAAGAGAACAACAAATAAAATTGAATACAATCATGCTTCTCTTAGTTTTGGATTGCAATGGCTAATTTGGTGTTCTTACCATTTGATGAATCAGCCCCAATGGACAACAATCCCTAAACAAAATCCTGGTTCCATAGAGTGCTTCAACAACAAGTATCGACATACCAAAGTTTAAGCTAAAAGAGCTGGTTTGTTTCTGAGTTTCATGAACAAATGAAGAGAAGCCATAGACGGAATATGCTGCAAACAAGGAATGCTACACATAATGAAAATGTATAAAGAGCTTCAACCAAAGTATGAAGATGGCCTAATTTTTGCAGAAATAACTGGTGGTGATCTGTACCAAAGCTTCTAATGTTTTCTTCTTCTCTCTGGAAAAACATGCAAAAACAAACAAATTCGGATTTCATGGGAAGCTTGAAGACCGAGAAGCTAGGAAATGGTCGACTATGGAAATCATAATGAAAGATAGTGATTGGTGCAGTAAACGTTTGAACAGTGGGTTTGCATCTCGAAATTGATGAAAAGATTTTCATTACCTGATGGATGTCGATTCCAAATGACTTTCAAATACTAATCGTGGATATTATCCCCATCGCCTCTTCGTTCAACTGCAAGCTGAACATTAAACATTCAAATAGATTGTACAAATAACCACTGGGATTGGATTTATTTTGAAGAATCATGATGTCTAATTGCACCCATCAAAGGTAAAATGTATGGATTATTGAAATCTACCATTTGAGTCTGTGAAAACATTGTTAGGCGATTGATTCAACAAAATTTCAGTCTAGAATTTACAAAATAAACAGGTATAAAAGATAAAATTTGCAACTTTAAATTTAATGACCTTGCTGATATAATTTTTTCCCTAAATAAAAATAGAATCCATTTGACCCATTTGTCGCAATCACCAACATAATCTATTTGATCCAATATTAATTTATCGCACTGCACTATCTTTTATTTTCTTTTAGGACGGTGGGAGGTATTACAAACCTTGAAAGAATGATAAGCTCAATGTGCAATTCAAATCCTTAGCGTTACTCCGGACAGTTGGATATCTCTGCAAAAATTAGACCACCTTCATACTGTCATTCAATCTCTCTATACATTTTAGCTCCGCTTAACATTCATTTTTTGCAGTCCAATCCATCTAGGACTGCTTTTCATTTCTTCATGTAGTTCAGAGCCCAACCAACTATTGTTCATATGATTGAAAAAAACATGACTGATGTTTGAGTCGAGGAAGGTCATTTGGAATGCACTCCAAGTCTATTAGGAGCTTAAGTTGTTCCAGATATTCCTTGGCTTGAATGACTCTGTCATGATTGTAATTGAAAGTAACGAACGTGATGAGTAAACCCCTGGAAGTGATGTTTTTTGGCGAACTGAAGCATTGGATCCGTATGGTTACTCGCAGGGTATGACAATAATATGACTAAAGCGCAAGAGATTAAGTGTATTGCACTGTATATTAATAGGTATAAAACTTGCCTCACAACAAATGGCCACATGCAGAGAAACAACCAACCATAGAAATTTAAAGACATGAAGAGAAGGGTTAGGAAGCTCAAAATGGAATTTGCTTGTGTTCTATGTGAAAGGGCCAAACGATGCATATGAGAACCAAATTAGTTGTGAAAGCAAGAGGAGTTAACTTGAACCAAAAGGGTGTCAAGAGTTGGATTCCATCACAGTGGACATGTCTGTATTGCAAGTCTTACATAACAAAGCTGACACTTTCCATGTTGACCATAAGGGATGGAACATGGTGTTTGTCTAGTGGTGACCATAATAGTCATAGGTTGGTTGGAGAGGGCAATCCAAACTTATAGATAGAACCATTAAGTTATCCCATCATGAATGTTGAAGTGGCTCAATGGTAGAGCAACCCACCCCAACATTGTATTGGAACAAGAGTCACTACAAGGCCTCTAGTAAAGTGTGTCATGAGAGGGGTGTCTTAGTGATAGCAAGCCACACTTTTAATTCAAACTGTTAAAGGTGCCCATCATGAATAGGCATCTAGATCAAGAGTACAGCAGCCTGCTAGCCAATGGCAGGTCATAGGTTTTATTCCTAGCGAGTCAGTTTTGAACAAGATTTGATTGTACACCTCCTAACATGAACTCTAACCATGCTTGAACAAATTAGGGCAGGGAAGACTTATTTGAAGTTTTGTCACTTGTGAAGGACAATGGCCAAGGCCTAGTTTGACACATAGAGTCTTTGATGTCAATAGATAAGGTTCCACCAAAATTTGCTTTAAGTTGAACAAAACAACTTGAGGAGAATGCAAAAGGAATATGCATGTTTTAGCTCACCAACGTGAACTATGATGTTTTTTGCTTTGCTTTTCTAGATCATATTGAGTATCATTAGGAAAAGGTATCCGGGGATTCTAGAGTTGCTCATGTTCCATTGATCGACAGGATTTACCCCAAAAAAAACATTAAAAATGCATACTCATTGGAACTTAGGTCACATCTTTGAGCAGCAAAAGGTCACATCATTGATCTTGAGCTTTTTGGTCCTATGTGAATTTTCAAACTAATAATGAATAATCTCTCTGCAAAGTTAAAGTGCAAATTTCCATGAACATAATTGATTCACATGGGAATGAACCGATTCATCAAAGTTCAAAGAATGTATGCAATTACTTACCATGGCATGTTGAACTAGGTAGGGAAAAAAACAAAACCAGCAATTAAATAGAAGGAGAGCTTATCATTTCAAGAGGAATTTATGTCACATGCCCCAATTTGCAAAAACAATTTTATATTATTTGAGGAACATTGTGTTAAATTTTATGCTAAGATGTAATTGATGACCCAGTGGGGTCAAGAATATTTAATGTAAATTCAAAATATTTTATTTATAAAATAAATAAATGAGGAGACAACAACTTAGGAGAGTTGTTAAAAGAGTGTTTACTGGTCAATTGGTGGATGAGACNACTGACATGTGGCAGCATCCTCAAACCACTTCCAACTGTTGCAGGTGGCAACTTCCCTATATTTGTGGTCATGATTCCCCAAGAAAGTGGAATCAAAGCAAGTGGCTCATTTAATGAAAACTGACCCAGAAGACCTAGGCATCTCTATAAAATTTCCCATTGAAGAGAGTTGAGGCTCCTCATTCTAGAGAAGTGATCATTTAGGGTGAATGAATTTACTCAAGAGAAATTCAATGGAGGGGAGTTTGGAATGTGATTGAGGGGATAACTGCTGAGATTGATCTACTTGCAGCTTTTAAGTTGAAAATCATACTGTTGAGAGCAGATTTTTTATTACTGAGGTAATTGAACCAGCCAGGTGTCAGAGGTTTTTACAGTTGCATTTTCCACCCAGTTCTCATCCAAGAAGACCAGGAACAGGCTCTGGGGTCCTGAGGAATCGTTGTTTGAGCGCTCTCCAGGAGTTTGGTAGGGAGGAACGACCTCCTTGAGTTGTTGTTGTCTTGTTCTCATCAGGTTCTATTTTGTTGTTATTGTCTTCAGTTAAATAATTTTCGTAGTTATCTATTACAGGCATTGTTAGTGTTTAGGGTTTAGAAATGAAAAGTAATTGTGTAATGTTAAGTTGAGTAAAATTGATAGATTATTTATAGAAATGGAAATGATCATGTAAATAGAGAAATATGTAGAAATTAAATTTTCAAGCTGTGTTTTTCCACACCTGAACTCAGGTCGTACTCTAGCACAGTTAGATTGTTTTAAGTAAATGAAATAATTCTTTTATTAGAATGGAAATAGTAGATATGATTCTTGTATCTGTATGTAAATAGAAATAGATTTTATTTCAATGTTTATGAATACAATGAAAAAGTAGTGTTATGTTTTTCTTACACTTATTGATCTACTTAAACTAATTAAATGGAAACACAGGTATAAGAAAATAGTAAATATACTATTACTGCAGTATTAGCATACTGATAGGAAATAAAAATATTACAGTAAAATAAACAACTAATGTTTAAGAAAGCACATAAAAAGATAATAGCAAAATAGTTTTTAAATATTAACTTAAACAAAAACTAGGGTAAGGATTCTTTATAATCCTTTTATATTTATAAAAATTACTCAGAGTCGAGATTTTTCTAATTTTAAAGTATGTTGTACTAGAAATCTAAGTATTATCTTCTTAACTAAAAACTGGAACTAAAACTATTAGAATATTTTCATTTCCTACAGAGTTAACATCATAAGTACAACTGTAAATCATATTATCTTCTATTATCCCATTTCTTACAAACAGAGGCAAGAATACTTTAAGCAAAAACAAAATTTCTTAAGCTATAGGGTTTACAGTATTTCTTTTAACCCTTAAAAGCTAAGTACTAGAATTTAACATTATCTTCTAAACATAGCTTAAAATAATTTATAACTTACAGAGTAGTAACAATTAAAATGTATATGGAAATAACAAACAAAATAAACTAAGAATCATTATATATGTGCATTATAAATCCCAAATTCTACTATTAAAACCAAATATATAAAAAATCCCTGTAATAAAATATAACTAGTTACATTGCTAACAGTAAAAATAAAAATCCCGTGAACTATACAACTAGACTATTCCACAGTCTTCCTTCTTAAAATTAAATATATATATAAATATTTTATATTAACAGTAAGCTAAATACACTACTGACAGGCTAAACAAACCCAGTTCACAAATCTTCATGTAAAAGTAAAACTAAAGCAACAAGACAGAACTCTTTTAAAACTCAAAGCATAAGGAGTATCTTATATTCTTAAATCAACAGTATTACATTATCAAGCTGTAAGGCTAATTTTGTTTAACCAAAACCAAATACACATCACAGCTCAAGAGCCTATGCTACCCAGCGAGCACCATAAGGGTTTTCACTTAAAACATGAGTAAAAAACAAACTAAGTATCTTAACCAACAGAGAATCTGAAGCCATACTTCCAACCACTAGAAAATTCATTCAAAAACCCATATCGTAAGTAGGGAGAACCCACATTGAGATCGGGGCTTACCGGTTGGAAGCCACGAAGTTCACCGAAGCATGAGGTTGATTTTCCACTTAAATATTGGAGTCATTGCAGGTACCTACAAGAACAGAGTACCGAACGATAAGTTAAGACTCTGTTCATAAGTTTAAACCCTAGCCTAAATAATATTATTAACAAAATAAATTTCGATTAAAGATTAAAAATTTTACCCGTGAGTAAGAAGAGAGCAAATCCGAGAAGGAAAAGTCACCAGCTTGAGTGAACTGCACCGAGAAGCAAGCAAACCTTCATGCCAACCTTGTGATAGAGGCAACAAGGATACAACACTCAATCTCCTCGATGCTGAAGCAAAGAATGGGTAGACACAAGGGTAAAAACTAGTTCCAGGTTTCGAGCTACATAAAGGAGTTCAAAACCACGCACATAGTGTTCTCTCAACTCACTGCGGAAAACTGAAAACACCCACTACAAAACCCTAAAACACAATGCACAGTTTTGCAGACTTAGTACCAAAGGTTACGGAAGAGCAGGCCTCTCATGGCCGCGAAGAGTTCTCACATCGCAAAACAAACCCTCGAAGAAAAATGCAAGAACATAGGGTTTTGATGTGTTATAAGTCAACCATTGCATGGTGGAGACTCATCCACGTGCCCTTCTAGAAATATAATCAAGAGTGGATCGATTTATATAGTCAACCCTACACTTTCAAATGTAAAACTTATCATTGTCAATAATTAAAACGATGCAATCGACTTTAGTATAAAGACTTATATCATTGCAAATTGATTATAATAAGGTCTGCTATCATTTCTAGTAATGAAATCTATGCATCGACCATAGTATAACGTTCTTATGTTTGCTCATCATATTAACCTTCCTATCGATCCTTTAACTAGTTCTTAAGATTGCTTACAATGACAATCATACTATTGTGTAAAACATGTATTAGATCTAGTATAGTATAAGAAAAAAACTTACAATGTGTTTTACCTTTAATTTCGACTATATGGAAATGGTAGTTAGGTAGTAAATCCACCTTAGGATACAAGTAAAATTATATGGTAACATTATAAAACAATGTGGTATTATATGATTACAATAACACATATAGCAGGGAGATAACCTAGAAATTGAAGTTATAGCTTGATTTCTAGCAGTGCAAAAAGATAATCATAATTGCATACAATCAAACAAGTTGATATTCTTCACAACTAGTAAAGAAGAGTTAAGGTAGAGATATGTATTTTATTTGTAAACTTTACCTTGAAATTCATAGGATTATGTTCATGCATAAAAAGAAGTACATTTGAGTATTAAACATGTCAATAGCAGTAAGATCATGATACAGTAAAAGTATTTTATATGTCAGGATCATGAGCCCTATGCTCACTAAAAGAATCTATAATGGACTAGGTATTATAATCTTACGATAGAAAGAAACCTTGGAAGAACTTATTCTCATAAATGGCATTTACGATGTTAAGGATAAAAGTCATTATGGCCTAAAAATAAATGTTGTCATAGATCCAAAACAACTAAGGAATTTACTTTACCTCATTGGAGTCTTGCATCATATTTATCAATTTATTTATGAGCATCTTATCATGCTAAAGAAATACTTCTCGCTATCATACAAATTAAACAGGCCTACTTGATTATTCGCTTACCTGCTGAACTTGTAAAAACCAACAATCCATCTGAGTTAGTAGAATGCTAAGTAAGTCCCGAATTTCAAAGGTAGTTTCTCACCTACTTGACAAAAGTAAAACATCCGATACAGCTAGCATCAATGAAATGCAAGTCCTCTTTCTATGACTTATAAAAAATAAAGTTGTAGTAAGTGTTTCTATTTTTAAAACAAATCCTTAAGAATTTGTTAAACTGTTTCATTTTCTGTTAACCGCTAGCATTTACTAAACTGCGATCTAAGACATTTTATGTCACTTTAAAAATTTTAAATTTTTAAGAAATTTTGGGGTTATGCCATGTTGTATCATAGCACAAGGTTCAAACACTAGGCCTTGATGAAGCTCAACTTGCTTATATGGAACAATGAATTTAAATCATTTTGCTGATGTTGTTTTCTTTTAATGTTATCAACAGAGAAATTTGTTTCTAAGTTTAACGACAGGTATGGAAAGATTGGAGGAATATGTGGGAGAGGAATCTCCCTATACTGAACAAGATAATTTATACTGAACAAGATAATTTACAAAGAGAACCTATACACGAAGACATAACCACTAATTCCTCAGAACTTTTACAAACAGTAAAATAATTAAAATCTGAAATGGAATCTGTTAAAAAAGAAAATGTGAGGATTCTGAGAGTTCAGGAGGAGCTGAATCAGATCCTATTAGAAAGATTTCATACTGAGGGAAGGGATAAAAGTAAAAGACTAAACAGATTAAAAATGAAAGTAGCTCATCTTTCGAAGTATTTGGTGATCAACATAATTCTCATTATACTAGTGACAGTAGTGAGGATAACCACCATACTAGGAAAAGAAAATATAAACCTTATGAAGAAATTTCTGGAGAGTTTAAGAAGATCAAGTCGCCAACATTTAATGGAGAAACTGAAAAGGGGGAGGAAGCGAAATCCTGGTTATCCAGGATGAAGAAGTACTTCCAGATTTATAACTATTCTAACCAATTAAAGGCTAGGATGGCTATTTATAATCTCACAGGGAAAGCTGATATATGGTGGCAAGATTTAAAGAGAGTGAAAGGTATAAGAGAGAAGAACATAAATTGGAGTACATTCAAGAAGTACTTTAAGAAGAAATTTTTATCTCAACAGTACTATGAAGAAAGGGCTAAAGAATTCTATGAGCTAAAACTAGGTACAATGACTATGAAAGATTTGAACAGTAAGTTTTTAAGTCTACTTAGGTATGTGCCATACCTTGTGGATGAAAAATCGAAGGTACAACGGTTTCTCAGTTGTTTACCTTATCACATAAAGGATAGGATTGAGTATGACAATCCAAAAACCCTAGAAGAAGCTATGAGGAAAGCAAATTTTTGTTATGAACAGAATCAAAAAAAGGAGAGTATGACCAACTTGAAGGCCAAAAGGAATAATAATTATGATCAAAAGAAGGAAGAGTTTGTGCCTAATCGAAATTCTAAAAATAATAATGCCAGAAAATTTTCTAATAAGAATTTCCATGGGAATAAGAATAATTCACAGAACAATCAGAACAATAAAAAAAATAAAGAGACTGCTAATAATCACAGTAATTACACAAAGAACTTTGAACAAAAAGAACCCATAAAGTGTTGGGAATGAAATGGTCCACATTATGCCTCAGTTTGTCCCAATTGAAAAACGACTATCAGCAATATCCACACAATGCAGGAGGAGATGACTATTGGAGATTTAGCGAGGACTATGCCCAGGATCAATGCAGCTTTGGAGAATCGGTAAGCAGACTATCAAACTTCCATGGTAGAAGTAGAAGGTAAGATAAACCAAACACCCATATTTATTTTAATTGATCCAAGAGCTAGTTTAATTTATATTTCTCCTAACTTGGTAGAAAATTTTAAACTTCCTGTTGAAAATTTTACAAGTTCTTGGTTAGTTCAGTTAGCTACTGGTGCAAAGAGAAAGGTAACTAGTTTTGTAAAGATTTCTGCAGTAACTATGGATCAATTTGAAACTTTTGTTAAGCTTAATGCACTACCTCTAGGTTCATACAACATGCTAATTGGTATGGATTGGTCAGAGTAGCATAGGGTGGTCTTAAATTGCTATGATAAAACCTTTACTTGTATAAATAATGATGGAAAACTAATAAGCGTAAAGGGAACCCTAGGAAAACAACCGTAAGGCAGATTTCTGCTCTATAGCTTAAGAGAGCTGTTAGGAAAGGTTGTAAGGCTTATGCAGTAACAGTAACTAATGAAGAAAATCTAAATAACATAGATAAATTAAAATTGGAAGATATACTAGTTTTAAAGGAGTATGCAGATGTATTTCTGGAAGAAATTCTGGGATTGCCTCCGAAAAGGGAACTACATTTTACCATTGAACTGGTACCTGGTGCAGTGCCCAGCTCAAAGGCCCCTTATCGGATGAATATAATCAAACTTAATGAACTTAAGTCATAGTTAAAAGAACTCATCGACAAGAATTACATTCAACCCAGTGTGTCTCCCTGGGGGACACTTGTCATCTTTGTTAAGAAAAAGGACGAAACTCTACGATTATGCATAGATTATCGTCAATTAAATAAGATGACTACTGAAAACAGATACCCATTACCTCACATAGATGATTTGTTTGATCAAATACATGGAGCCACGGTATTTTCAAAAATTGATTTACAGTCTGGATATCACCAAGTTAGAATTAAAGACAAAGACATCTTTAAAATAGCTTTTAGGACTCGATATGGAAATTATGAGTTTTTCGTCATGCCATTCGGGCTTACTAACGCTCCAGCTGTTTTTATGTGTCTAATGAATAATGTAATGCATAAATATCTGGATAAATTTGTGGTTGTGTTTATCGACGACATATTAATTTATTCGAAATTTGAAGAAGGACATAAAGAACATTTAAAAATTGTCTTGCAAGAGTTGCGAGATCATCAACTCTTTGCAAAGTTTAGTAAATGTGACTTCTTTAAAGATAAAATCCAGTACTTAGGTCATGTGGTGACTAAAGAAGGAATTTCAGTGGATCCCAAAAAGATAAAGGCAATCGAAGATTGGCCAGTTCCAAAAGACGTGACTGATGTCCGATCATTTATGGGGATTACCAGTTATTACTGAAGGTTCATCAAAAGGTTTTCGAGAATAGCAAATCCGATAACCTCTTTGCAGAAAAAGGGAAAGAAATTTGATTGGAATTAGAAGTGCGAGGATAGTTTTAAAAAGCTAAAAACCTTATTAACCAGCGCACCTATTTTAAGAATAGCTGATCCAAATAAAGATTTTATAGTATGTACTGACGCCTGCAATGACGGTTTAGGCAAAGTATTGACTCAAGAAGGACATGTTATTTCTTATGAGTCTAGGAAATTAAAAATTCATGAAAATAATTATGCAACCTATGACTTGGAATTATCTGTTGTCATACATGCTTTAAATATGCGGCATCACCATTTAATTGGAACAAAATTTATCTTAATGACGGATAATAAGGGATTAAAATATCTGTTAGATCAACCTAACCTGAATGCTAGACAAGCTAGGTGGTTAGCTTTTCTAACTGAATATGATTTTGAAATTCTGTATGGAAGGAAATGTAACACTCCCATCTCTTGGAGTAATCCGATGGACAGGTTAGTATTAGGGCCTGAATTATTGAAAGAAATAGAAGAAATTGTAAAGCAGGTACAAGTTAATCTGAAATTTGCGCAAGATCGACAAAAAAGTCAAGCAGACCTTAAAAGAACTCCAAAAGAGTTCTAGGTAGGTGAACATGTTTTCATCAAGGTGAGACCCAAAAAGAGTTCTCTGAGGTTGGGTAGTTGTGCCAAACTAGTAGTTATTGTGGTCCTTTTCAAATACTGTCCAGGATTGGACAGGTAGCCTATCAGTTAGCCTTACCACCAAATTTAAGAGTTCACAATGTTTTTCACATTTCTGTATTAAAGAAATATGTGCATGATGCTACTCATCTTATTAACTGGAACGATGTACAGGTGGAACCCGAAGGAGATTTTTTGGTGGAACCAGATTGTATCCTTGAGCGGAGGGAGATCACACTTCAAAACCGCACCATTGGTCAAGTGAAGGTGCAATGGAAGCACCTTAGTCCAGAGGAAGCCACCTGGGAATTGGAAAGTCACATGCGAGATGCATATCCAATTCTATTTCAGGGGAACTCTAAGGATGAGGAATAAATAACATCGAGGACGATGTTATAATTTAAGAGGGTGTGTATGTCACATGCCCCAATTTGCAAAAACAATTTTATATTATTTGAGGAACATTGTGTTAAATTTTATGCTAAGTTGTAATTGATGACCCAGTGGGGTTAAGAATATTTAATGTAAATTCAGAATATTTTTTTTATAAAATAAATAAATGTGGAGACAGCAGCTTAGGAGAGCTGTTAAAAGAGTGTTAACTGGTCAATTCGTGCAGGAGACTAGGTGGAGAGCAAACTGTAATTGGCAACATCCTCAAACCACTTCCAACTGTTGCAGGTGGCAACTTCCCTATATTTGTGGTCATGATTCCCCAAGAAAGTGGAATCAAAGCAGGTGACTCATTTAATGAAAACTGACCTAGAAGACCTAGGCATCTCTATAAAATTTCCCATTGAAGAGAGCTAAGGTTGCTCATTCTAGAGAAGTGATCATTTAGGGTGAATGAATTTACTCAAGATAAATTCAATGGAGGGGAGTTTGGAATGTGATTGAGGGGATAACTTCTGAGATTGATCTAGTTGCAGCTTTTAAGCTGAAGATCATACTGCCGAGAGCATATTTTTTATTACTAAGGTAATTGAACCAGTCAGCTGACAGAGATTTTTACAGTTGCATTCTGCACCCAGTTCTCAACCAAGAAGACCAGGAACAGGCTCGGGGGTCCTGAGGAAGCGTTGTTTGAGCGTTCTCCAGGAGTTTGGTAGGGAGGAACGACCTCCTTAAGCTATTGGCGTCTTGTTCTCATCAGGTTCTATTTTATTGTTATTGTCTTTGGTTAAATAATTCGTAGTAATCTATTACAGGCATTGTTAGTGTTTAGGGTTTAGAAATGAAAAGTAACTGTGTAATGTTAAGTTCAGTAAAATTAATAGATTATTTATAGAAATGTAAATGATCATGTAAATAGAGAAATATGTAGAAATTAAATTTACAAGCTATGTTTTTCCACACCTAAACTCAGGTCGTACTCTAGCACAGTTAGATTGTTTTAAGTAAATGAAATAATTCTTTTATTAGAATGAAAATAGTAGATATGATTCTTGTATGTGTATGTAAATAGAAATAGATTTTATTTCAATGTTTATGAATACAACGAAAAAGCAGTGTTATGTTTTGCTTACACTTATTGATTTACTTAAACTAATTAAATGGAAACACAAGTATAAGAAAATAGTAAATATATTATTACTGCAGTATTTGCATACTGATAGGAAATAAAAATATTACAGTAAAACAAACAACTAATGTTTGAGAAAGCACATAAAAAGATAATGGCAAAACAATTTTTAAATATTAACTTAAACAAAAAGCAGGGTAAGGATTCTTTATAATCCTTTTATATTTATAAAAATGACTGAGAGTCAAGATTTTTCTAATTTTAAAGTATGTTGTACTAGAAATATAAGTATTATTTTCTTAACTAAAAACTGGAAGTAAAATTGTTAGAGTATTTTTATTTCCTACAAAGTTAACATCATAAGTACAATTGTAAATCATATTATCTTCTATTATCCCATTTCTTACAAACAGAGTCAAGAATACTTTAAGTAGAAATAAAAAAATTTAAGCTGTAGGGTTTACACTATTTCTTTTAACCCTTAAAATCCAAGTACTAGAATTTAACATTATCTTATAAACAGAGCTTAAAATAATTTATAACTTACAGAGTAGTAACAACTAAAATGTATATGTAAATAACAAACAAAATAAACTAAGAATCATTGTATATGTGCATTATAAATCCCAAATCCAGGAAGGTTTATAGCTTGTGAGAATCAAAGGGTCGAAACCCTTTCTATTATTAAAACCAAATATATAAAAAATTCTTGTAATAAAATATAACCAGTTACATTGCTAACAGTAAAAATAAAAATCCCGTGAACTATACAACTAGACTGTTCCACAGTCTTCCTTCTTAAAATTAAATATATATGTAAATATTTTATATTAACAGTATGCTAAATACACTATTGACAAGTTAAACAAACCCAGTTCACAAATCTTCATGTAAAAGTAAAACTAAAGCAACAAGACAGAACTCTTTTAAAACTTAGAGCATAAGGAGTATCTTATATTCTTAAATCAATAGTAATACACTATCAAGCTGTAAGGATGATTTTGTTTAACCAAAACCAAATACACATCATGGCTCAAGAGCCGGTGCTACCTAGTGAGCACCGCAAGGGTTTTCACTTAAAACATGAGTAAAAAACAAACTAAGTATCTTAACCAACGAAGAATTTGAATCCATGCTTCCAACCACTGGAAACTTCATTCGAAAACCCATATCGTAAGTAGGGAGAAGCCACATCGAGACTGGGGCTTACCGATTGGAAGCCACGAAGTTCACCGGAGCATGAGGTTGATTTTCCACTTAAATCTTGGAGCTGTTGCAGGTACCTACAAGAACACAGTATCAAACAATAAGTTAAGACTTTGTTCATAAGTTTAAACCCTAGCCTAAATAATATTATTGACAAAAGAAATTTCGATTAAAGATTAAAAATTTTACCTGTGAGCAAGAAGAGAGCAGAGCCGAGAAGGAACAGTCACCAGCTTGAGTGAACTACACTGAGAAGCAAGCAAACCTTCGTGCCAAAGATGTGATAGAGGCAACAAGGATACAAAACTCAATCTCCTCGATGCTAAAGCAAAGAACGAGCAGACACAAGGGTAAAAGCCAATTCCGGGTTTCGAGCTACATAAAGGAGTTCAAAACCACGCACACAGTGTTCTCTCAACTCACTGTGGAAAACTCAAAACACCCACTATGAAACCCTAAACCACAATGCATAGTTTTGCAGACTTAGTACCAAAGGTTACAGAAGAGCAAGCCTCTCATGCCCGCGAAGAGTTCTCACAGCGCAGAACAAACCCTTGAAGAAAAATGCAAGAACATAGGGTTTCGATGTGTTATAAATCAACCATTGCATGGTGGAGATTCATCCACGCGCCCTTCTAGAAATATAATCAAGAGTGGCTCGATTTCTATAGTCAACCCTGCACTTTCAAATGTAAAACTTAGCATTGCCAATAATTAAAACAATGCAATCGAATTTAGTATAAAGACTTATATCATTGCAAATCGATTATAATAAGGTCTTCTATCATTGCTAGTAATGAAATCTATGCATCGACCATAGTATAATGTTCTTATGTTTTCTCATCATATTAACCTTGCTATTGATCCTTTAACTAGTTCTTAAGATTGGTTACAATGACAATCATACTATTGTGTAAAACATGCATTAGATCTAGTATAGTATAAGAACAAAACTTATAATGTGTTTTACCTTTAATTTCGACTATATGGAAATGGTTGTTAGGTAGTAAATCCACCTTAGGATACAAGTAAATTACATGGTAACATTATAAAACAATGTGGTCTTGTATGATTACAATAACACATATAGCAGGGCAATAACCTAGAAATTGAAGTTATAGCTTAATTTCTAGCAGTGCAAAAAGATAATCATAATTGCATACAATCAAACAAGTTGATATTCTTCACGACTAGTAAAGAAGAGTTAAGGTAGAGATATGTACTTTATTTGTAAACTTTACCTTGAAATTCATAGGATTATGTTCATGCATAAAATGTAGTACATTTGAGTACTAAACATGACAATAGCAATAAGATCATGACACAGTAAAAGTATTTTATATGTTAGGATCATGAGCCCTATGCTCACTAAAAGAATCTATAATGGACTAGGTATTATAATCTTACGACAGAAAGAAACCTTGGAAGAACTTATTCTCGTAAATGGCATTTACGATGTTAAGGATAAAAGTCATTATGGCCTAAAAATAAATGATGTCATAGATCCAAAACAACTAAGGAATTTACTTTAGGTCATCGGAGTCTTGCATCATATTTATCGATTTATTTACTACCATCTTATCATGCTAAAGAAGTACTTCTCGCTATCATACAAATTAAACTCCTACTTGATTATTCGCTTACATGTTGAACCTGTAAGAACTAGCAGTCCATCTGAGTTAGGAGAATGCTAAGTAAGCCCCAAATTTAAAAGGTAGTTTCTCACCTACTTGACAAAAGTAAAACATCAGTACAACTAGCGGCAATGAAATGCAAGTCCTCTTTCTATGACTTATAAAAATTAAAGTTGTATTAAGTGTTTCCGTTTTTAAAACAAATCCTTAAGAATTTGTTAAATTGTTTCATCTTTCGCTAACCGCTAGAAGTTACTAAACTGCGATCTAAGACATTTTATGTCACTCTAAAAATTTTAAATTTTTATGAAATTTTGGGGCTATGAGAATTTATGTGCTCTGTAACGTCATTATCTATGAATTCTTCCTATCACGCCTATTAATCAAAGTAAGAAATTCAAAATAGAGCTCCTTCCGAAAAGGAGGACTGAATTACCATCAAATTGCCAGGTTTAAGAAAATCAATGTCTGATGATGAAGATGTTGTTATAAAAAGTGATACAAACTAGCTAATAGTGATTGCAACCAATGAAGAGAGAATAAAGACACATAATCAGTGACTGATAATTGAAAGCTGTTAGCAAATGCACATATGCTCCTTTAAGATGAAAGAAACCTCGGGGGTCTCCTGAAAAACTTTACAATAGTCTTCAAAACGAAGGAGCAGTAGGTAACACATGAGCCTAAATGCAATAGGAAAAGGCTCATTCAATAGAGCCATGAAAGAAAGACTGCCATGCACAGGATAACATGGTAAACCGTCTTATTATCCACTTTAATAGAAACTTTTGTAAACCACCAAAATTCATATATAATCTTTCCAACAAGACAAGGAAGAAGAATCCACGCAAGTAGCCACAATGCAGCCTGCTACCATGACAACATTATTAATGGCTACAATTCAAAATTTAAGGCTAATCAAAATACATTCAAATAGGAATGAAAAGGAGGGCTTCTATTTCTTTTCCATACAGCATATACTATTACAAAAGGCACATTTTTGGAATAAGAATATAAAAATATATTAATAAAATCTGCAAATTCCAAGTGATACCCAAAAAAAATGACCTATGAACTCCAGAAAATAGACCACCCGGACAAAAAATATTATTCCTCCACAAAACATAGCCCGCATACAAAAAATATTATTCCTCTAGGTCCAGGTTTGATACCCTTATTATATGATTATCTACAAATCATGGAATAAACACATGATACAATACTATTTCAAAATCACATTAATTTATGGAAATGGGATGGTTGGAACGACAGTTGGATGACTACTTTACAGGATGAAACAACCCTATCTCGTGAGCACCAATGACTGAGGAATATAAATAAATGAAAACTGAAAAGAGAAGTTTTACTTAAATAGGAAACAACGGGCTTACAAGATCTTACATGGATTTCCTTCTTGAATGTGAACTCTTCATTTTTGGATTCCCTTCCAAAGTTATCAGGGAACAATATTGTTTGCAGCCCATGCTTCTTAACATTATGAGAGAGGAATAGGAAAGAAATGGCCGCCAATGAAGACTCAGATATCTGAATAATTATATCAAGCTGAATTTGTATGGGTTTGCAGTTAGTGTAGGTTACAAAGGTAACTACAATGATGGGAACCAATAATGTAAAAAATAAAACTATAGTCCAAGCAGCAATCCAACTTGCAGTGGATGAATCATGTAGTTTGACCCATGGCAACGTCATCTTGAATCTGTGTAGCCCCATCTCTAGAGTTATTCATGTCAAGTCTCTTGGCATTAAACTTCTCAACACGCTCAACAGACCGACGCTTCAACCTAATTGATCTTGAAATTCCATCTTCCCCACTGTTGCGGGAATGGTCACCTGAAATGCCTCTCATCAAATTTACACCATTCCCACAAGATACAAATGACTCTTCGAGGAGTAGAGGGATTTATTCGTGCTCTTGGATGTTAATGCTGATACATGATAATAAAACCATAATGCTGACGTCAATGCTGAAGCAATAATTAAACCATATATCAACTCTACTTGTAGCAACATGACTAGTTGACCAAAAACAACATCACAGAAATCCTGTTAACAGGTTCTTCAATGGAAAAAAGTGCTTATAAGATATATGTATCGATAAATTCCATAACCCATGCCGCAAACTTTTCTGGCGAGCATTAATCATGATACGATTTCACAAAAATGGTCTACGGGATTTCATAAGCACCATTCATGGTTTAATATTTCTAGTCAAGTTTAATATTTCTAATCAACTTGACGTCTGGTGGGCATGTGAAAAATATTCACTACAGTTGATATCAATCCCCTTTCACTTAAGGCAGGGAAGAGTATTAAACACACAACCAACAACCATAAAGTGGTTATAATATGGACTTATGTTTCAAGATAGTTGTTTCAAGATAGTACACGCCATCTAATTCATATTTTTGCAATTCTGACATGGCTTCATCTTTTTGCAGTTTTGACATGGCTGCTATTGATGATGGGTTGGTAGTCCAACACTTATGATAATTTCCTTCTAAGCAGGGATGACTTTAACATTGTATTTGGCTACCAAGTGTCGAGCCTCCTTGTCAATTAAGGCAACCGACCATCAATATAGATTCCTCATATGCATATACGCATCTATTAGTAGAGGGATTGAGAGATTCAAGGTGCGTGGAAAACCACAAATTGGTTATATAAATCCCAGATATTTTGCAGGCTGTCTATTTGCAAACTGTCGATAATTTAATACTTACTAACCATCGTCATAATCAACTAAAGGATCATTCTGGTGATACCCTAGAGTGTCAAAGTTATCGTTCGACGTATATCTTGTGTAAATCTAAAGGAAAAATAATTATTTGAAGCATTGTTGTCTTGGGAAGAATTTGTGTGATTGTATTACCATGGCATAGGTTTCATGGTGGCAAAAGTTCAAACATTAATTACTTACTTGCTAAAGAAATGAAAATCATTTTCCAATACATGTCAATGGGAATGCTTAGGTCATCTCGTCACCGGGTCTTGGGGCACAAAGTCCCAAGCAAACGTCACCTGCAAAAGACCAATAGAAGCTAAATTAAATCAATATTGAAATAATTTAAAAAATAAAAATGAATCAAACTATATTAAAAACATTTGAAAAATAAAAAATTAAATATTCCTTTCAAATTAATCCCCTAACCCATTTATATATATTTCCTGTTGGGAACATAATAATAAAAAGCAAAAGTATATATAATTAATGATTACAACTATACATAACAAATAAGTAACAAATAATTTATTCATAATACTTACTTTATTTATAGTACTTGTATCATACTAATATTCAATAACTACATTTGTTCTAGTTTTATCACCATAAAAAAAAAACTTTGATTTAAACATCTAAAGTTAACCCACGTTACAATACCCCTCCACACTCAATAAAACAAACATACATACATAGGTCAAAACCTCGTTAAGGAAATAATGGTGATATGTAATACCATACAATATGTTGTTATTACTTACCTCTAGACAGTAATATTGCAATCTCTTAACGACGAGCGTACTTGATTTTCTTTAAGATGGGTTTTAATATTTCAATTGGTTAGGTTGTAAAATTTGTTTTAAATACTTATTTGTTATTATCATTTTTTCGTCGGCATTTTGGTAAAAGAAGATTTAATAAATTGTACTTACATGTGCTTCCTCATTTATGAGAGATGTCTCATTATGCAACAATACTATTGTTGTTCTCCGTAGATGATGAAAAGCACTAAAAACCTCATAGATGAGGTAGTTATGTTCATTAAATGCAAAGAGCACATAGGATCAAGTAATTACCTATAATTGGCTATCTTACAATTGGTTTGTTATTTATTTTGTTATGATCTTTATAACTTCATAGCAACACAAATCAATCGAAACTATGTTCAATCAATGTTGTTGAATAGCAATGTTTTTAATCTTATGTTAGGGACCAAAAGAACATTATATGTTAGCTTCGCGTTGGAAACATCTTGAAAATTCTTCTTTTTATACCTCATGTACTAATTACCCACTTTCCTGTAAGTTGTCAAAGCACAGAAGTTCCTTACCATTATGATGCATAGATTAATAGATTTATGATCCAACTTTCAAAAGGAAAGACAAAGTATGATATCCTCTCGAAGCATCATGAAATTCCTCCCCTTGCTTTCAACTAAGACAAATAGCTTACAAATAGAAAGAATAAGTAAGCCCATGCCTTGAGAATGATATAAAGCTAATAAATAAGAAGCAATTTTTAAAGGGAAACGTGTTTTTACAACATATCAAATGCACAAAACAAAATGTCTATTTAAATGAACCTCATTGATTATAAATAGGAGATGAAGAGAGAATGATGTATCATACACTTTAAGATAACCTAACTATCACTAATGCACTAATAATAAATAAGGGTTAGGACCTAACATAGGAACCCTCTTTAAAAAAACAATCCCAACAAAACTTGTAATGAGGGTTTTTATTCACGAATTGCTCATTTAGCCATGTAGCTTCTTCTAGAGGCATATTATTCTACTTGATCAAGTACTCCATAATGGTTTTATTATAAAGAGAAAGAGAACATGAATCCAAAACCTCTTGGATTGATTTTTCTTCTTCAACAAATTTGAGAAGTTCAATTTGTAATGGCATAGTCAATCCCATAACGTATTTTAGGAAAGGGAAATAAAAAATTGCTTGAATGTTCAATTAAGAAGGAAAATCTAACTCATAAGCCACTTCTCAAATCTTGAACTTGGTAGGTTCCATAAAAAATTGTTGTTAATTTCTAATTCATCTTTTGTTTGAGAGTAGATTGCTTAAATATGGTTGGACTCTCACATATACCGATGACCCACCTCAAATTTTATTTCACTTCAATGTTGATATACACGTTGCTTCATCATGGTCTAGGCTATTTGTAGGTTTTCTTTAAGTATTTACAAATTTTCTATAATCTTCTTCATATGTGACTCTACTTCATGTACTTTGGAATGGTCCTACAAAAGGGAATTGTGCTAGTAGTTGGATATCTATATAGAGCTACAAATGGTGACATCTTAGTGTTTGTGTGATAGATTGCATTATACCACCATTTTACAAGAGGAAACCACTTGACCTATTGGCATTGTTTCTTTAAAGAATAACAATAATGAAAACCCTCTAATTTGTATACATTTGTTCACTATTTTCATTTAGCCATCTATCCATGGATGATAATGGTGAACTCATAGTTAGTGGTGTTCTTGTTATCTTCCCTAACTCCTTGAAAAAAATTGCTTATGAATTTTAGATATCTACCATTTACAACTAGTTTAAGAAATCTAAAAAGCTGATGAATTTATATCATGAAAACAATTGCTATTTCGTTACCAATATATGTCCTCTTGTGGAATATATGTACTCCGAATCCGTGTGTATTTAGTGAGTCTATCCACAACCACAAAAATGACCTACTTTTACCTTTTGATTTTGGTAATGTAATAAAATCCATTGATATATTTTCCCATCTCTTTGATTTGATATGTGTGAGGGTTAAAATAACTTTGAAGTCTTCATACTCTCTTGATGCATAAATTTTCATTGATATTCTTAGCTTGCTCCATAAATTTTCATTGATATTCTTAACCAGTTATTCTTGATGTATTTATCAAGCTCCTGAACCTTTAGACTTTTGTCTTTTGTTTACAAAAGGTTTGTCGAGTAGTTCGACTCATTTTCGACTGATCTTCTCTCATAAGTAAAACAAAAAGCATATTCTCTCATAAGTAAAATGTCGAGTAGTTCGACTCATTTTCGACTGATCTTGGAGTAGAGTCATGTCGTGTCCCCATTTCTGTATTACTTTAGTACTGAGCCACAAATTCGGCCCTTCATTCGATTCTGTCGTTCAAAATTGAGACAGATTTCGCACCGTGGCTGGGTTAGCGCAACTGGTCAGGGATGTCTCAATTTCTCTGGTTGACTTCCTGTTAGACTTCACCCAGAAGTTTTGGGTATTTTTCGAAGACCAAAAGCCCATGAAGTTTCAAATTAACCGTTTTGAATCGACCTCTCAGGGAGGCTAGGCTAAATTTATCATATGTAATTGTCAGAAAAACTGTTATTTACCATTTGTCATATAGTAAGAATACAATTCTCTTTTTATAATCTCGAAGATATATATTATTGATCTAAATCATAAAGACTTTACATCAATTGTTCCAGTTTAATTCAGTAATGCATTAGTGTTTTCCACATTAGCCAAAGATTTGGCTGCTTTGATTGACTGTTTAAGAATGCAGGCAAGATTATTATTCCCAATCTGAAGTTCTGAATAAAAATCGTCATTGTAAATTGTACAAAGAGTAAATAAAGAATGCTTATTCTACATAAACAATAAAGAACGTCGAATGGATACGGTGGCCATCCACTCCGTCAAGCCAATTCAGGAGTGAATCATAGAAAATAATAGAAAAGAGGAAGAAGTGATCTCATTTTATCTAATCAAATCAAGGTGGATGCAGAGACCGCATGATGCAGCTTAAAGCAGGAAGGCAGCTCCTCCAAGTAAAGCGGCTCCTAAGATAACCATCTTCTCCAAACTGGCTGTAGAGATAGCCCCGCTGCTGGGACTCGGTGGCGAAGCGGTGGCTGGGCCTTGAGCCGAGGGGCCAGATGCTGGAGTTTGAGCTGAGGGAGAGGAGGCTGAGCTTGGTGGAGTGGCAACTTTAGAAGGAGCAGAGGCAGGAGATGAAACAGTGGGGGGAGTTGCAGTAGTAAGAGAAGCGGGCGATGGCGCTGCAGGGGATTGAACCGGCGACGCCTTGGGTGCTGCTGCAATGGGGGGTGGTGCCGGTGCCGGTGCCGGTGCCGGTGCGGGAGAGGCTGAGCTCATCAATCCTAAGATGAAAACGATGCAGAGAAGTACGCTGAATCGGCCCATCGTGCTTGCTGGTTGTTGTTGGCGGAGGATACAACTCTACGCAGTCGATCTATTACTCAAAAATTAAATCAACAGGCTGCCGGAGAAGAGAAAGAAGACTATCAGATAGGATGCAGGGAGTTGTGAAGGGAGGGCTTGATATAATATATAGGCAGTGCAACAACCACAATGGGGAACCGTTTGACTCACTCCAGCAGGCCATGTGGACCGCTTCTAACCGACTTCGATCTGTCTGCGTTCTGACTCCGTACTCCATAGCCTGTCGTTGTCGATAGGCCTTTCTTGGATGAACGGGACGCGGGCACCTGACCAGATCGGACCATACACGTGTATGTTGGCACCGTCCTTTGCTGATGGCATGGTTTAACGGTAGATGACTTGGCATGGAGTTTGAACGCCGTCACCGTCAAAATCTCGGCTGGAGAAATACGCGCCCAGTGTAAATTAGGAGGTGCCAGTGGTTGGAGTGGCGTGAAGACTTTATCAAAAGCAGAAGATAGCTGGTCAATAGATCTTGGAATCATTGAACGGTTAACAAGAACAGACCCGGTAAACGGCTTTGTCGAGACTAAGCAACAACAATGTAGGCGGCTTTAACAACTAACAATAGCGGACCTGGCAAATCATTATGTCAAGGCTAACGGGAAATTACGCGTTAACGTGTCAAAGCCTACTAAATTACAAAGAGTTTATTTATTTATTTGGGGATGGTGAAAGCTTATGCAAAATCGATTCTTGTACATAATTTTTATTTATGAGAAATGTTTTATTGTATTGAGAGAAGTGAGGTGTTCTCAGCTTAGGATGGAGCAGATTCTGTCACTTTTGTCACGTTATGCTAGCTGACATAAAAATAAAAATAAAATATTATGTTAATCGACATAAAAAAACTATATTGTGGATTTATATATTTATATAGTGTAAACAAAAAAGAATATAAAGAAAAACATGTCGCCTAATTTATCAAATAATAAAAATCCAATAATAAAACTAAATGAAAAGTAATTAAAAGATCCATGTTTGATAAAGTAATTAACAAACACTAAAGGGATCAAAATGTTTGACCTGTAATTTTTTATGAACATTTAAAAATTTAAGATAAAAATAACTTACACCTAAAGAAATTGGATCCATCTCGATGCTTTCTAGATCCAAGTTTAAGATGGATCTATGCTAGTTATACAACGATGTTATTGTTGCTATACATAGATTATGCAAAGCACTAAGAACCTCATAAATGAGTTGGTTATGTGCATTATATGCAAAGAACACATAGGATTAGGCAATCCTATAATTGGTCATCCTATAATTGGCTTTCCATTTATTTCATTATGACTTCTACTACATCATAGCAACACAAATCAATCAAAACTATGTTTAGTTAATGTTGTTGTTAAAAAAAGAATCAATATTTTTAACCTTCTGTTCGGGGACTGTTGGGGACCAAAAGAACATGATATGTTGGCTTCATAGTGAAAGCCATCTTGAAAATCCTTCTTTTTTATACCTCATGTACTACTTACCTACTTTCATGTAAGCTATCAAAACATAGAATTTCCTTACCATTATGGTGCATAGATTATTAGATTTTGGGTGCAACTTTCAAAAGGAAAGACAAAGCATGATATCCTCTTTAAGCATCATGAAATTCCTCCCCTTGCTTTCAACTAAGATAAATAACATACAAATAGAAAGAATAAGTAAGACCATGCCTTGAGAATGATATAAAGTTAATAAATAAGAAGCCTTTTTGAAGGGGACACTTGTTTTTACAACATATCAAATGCACAAAACAAAATGTCTATTCAAATGAACCTCATTTATTATAATTAGGAGATGAAGATAGCATGATGTACCATACACTTTATGCTAAACTAAGTATCATGAATGCACTAATAATGAACGAGGGTTAAGGCCTAACAAAGGAATCCTCTTTATTAAAAAAATTCCAACAAAACTTGTAATGAGGGTTTTTATTCATAAACTGCTCCTTTAGCCATGCAGTTTCTTCTAGAGGCGTATTGTTCTACTTGATCAAGTACAAAGGGTATTCACTTAATGAAACCATGCCATAGCACATTCGTTCGTGGCATATGAAACAATACCCCTAATTTCAATAAATATTGGAAAATACCTCCCAAAATCGTTTTTTTAACTACCTCACAATATGCCTTCCCAAATAAAATAAAAAACCCTATGTATAATTTATTCATTTACATTTTTTATACCCCTTTATATATCTACCTAGTATATTGACATGATACCCTTCTTATGACCCCACATGCATTCTACAATGCACCTTGATTCTTTCAATGTATATTGTGGATGCACATTACTTCACCCACAATGCAATTACTCAACCACATATCATTATCATTTGTGGCATCTAATGGTATAATGAAGAGATGGGAGATCACTCCTTGTATGTCACAAACACTAGTACAAAATGTACAAAATGAAAAATTAATGACTAAAATTCGGTTATAAACGACTATTTATGAGTTAATGACTGATAGTAGCTAATTTCTACTATCTTATGGCTTGACTAACTTAATCGTGTGTCACTTAGTCATTAATAGGTTGACTTATAGTGATTGTTTTAGTCATTGATAGTCAATAATTTAGTCATTGAGTTAGTCACAGATTTAGTCACTGATTGCAACAATTAATGACTAAATATACATACGACTAAACATTAGTCACGTTATAAGATACGGAAAATTAGCTAATAATAGTTGTATATATGCGAATTTAGTCTTTTTTGTAGTCCAAAATTTATAATAGGGCATGGAGAAATCGAACTACCAACCTCCTGCCTATAATTAGGCAGGTGCTCTACCATTGAGCTAGCACCCATTTAATAAGTTGTTATTGCTTGATAATGATGATATTCAAATAAATTTTGCATCATTCAAGCATACAAAATAATGATTATCAAGTTACTATAGATCAATAATGGCTTACCCTGTACTAGTCCTTCAAGTCCTTGCACTTAATAAATGCATTTGAAAGACTTGAAAGACTATTACAAGGTAAGCCATTATGTATCTATAGTAACTTGATAATCATTATTTTGTATGCTTGAATGATGCAAAATGAAAAAATTCCAGAAATTTATAGGAATGACAAGCATGCATCCAATGTTAAACTATCTACTGAGTCATCTAGAGTCATGCCAAGATATCTGAATTTGACTGAAAATTCATAAGCAACTTGAAGATAGTGGTGGATGATGTCATGGAAAGGAGAATTTTAGTTTATATAGAAGCAAAGGATGAGCAAATGGAGCAACTCATCACCCAAAATGTATATAGAATAGTAAAATGAAATATACAACTAATTCCATTTCACATCAAGAAGAATGGGCATTAACTCCAAGTACTCTTAGCCACTAGATAAATGGAAATGGAATGAGATGAAATTAGCAACAATACCTTTGAGTTTGATTGCTGACAATATAGTATTAATACTTGTGTGATCATTTTATTCAGAGGTGACTTAAACAACCACTGACTTGCAATTAAGGCAAGAAACCATGTTCATATTGATATATAAATAAAATAAAATAAGAGTGAAAGATAGACTATGCCAATCCCACTATCACAATTTATACCTCGAAAGAGAACTAGCAAATCTCCCATAACTGTTCAACTTTGTCCGAAATGCCCAGTTGGAATGCCACTGTTTAAACAAAACAAAAATAAATTGAAAACATGAAAGTAGTAATTTACTCTACCTGTCTATTGGATGTAGAGTCTCATATATGTACAACTGAATTAGTCAAGCACGTTCAATAAAACTATAAATGGACAAAAAGAAGAAAACAATGTGGTTTAGACCTTCCTTAATTTCTATACTCAGATTGCCACTGGAGAACTATGCATTTGCATCAAATGATGTGGCCAAGGAGCAGGGTTTGAACTCTCTCCGTCCAAGCCTAATTTGTCTGTAGAAAGTTCAGTCCCCTAATTTTTGAACCATAGTGGATCCTACATCTGATAATCACATCCAAAAGGTAAAGTTTGGACAAAATGTCCTGAAATTGTACCATTGATGACTAGTCTCTATCGGTGTCTAAAATTAGGTGGAAATCTACTTCATGGAACAAGGAACTCATTGCTTAGTAGTTAAGAATGTGAAGTTTGTCTCATTCTTCTTAGAGCTTCTAGAATATGGGAAGTATCCAAAATTGGAGATATTACCAGCATAGATCCCCTTTAAACCCAGATCTATTAAGCACCGAGAGGAATCCAATTTATTGAAGTGTTATTTTTTAACTTAAATTTTTTATACATCCAAAAAATAACACCTCCAAAAAATTGATCCCTTTTGGTGCTTAATAGATCTAGGTTAAAGATGGATCTATGTTGGTTTTAATTTTTATATTTTATGAGTAGACATGGATTTTTAAAATACTTTTCATTTGATTATAATTTTAATTTTATGATCCAACATAACGCTATGTTACATGAAAACATCCCCCCCATACTGGGTTACACAGCACCTCACTCCTCTCAGAGAAATGAGAGGGAATTGAAGATAAGCATTAATGAATCTAATCATTTCAGGCTGTAATCAACACTATATTAGAAGGATACTGGAGAAAAATCCTTGCACATTGGCCTTAAAAAGAGATGTGATGTCCATTGTTGAAGGGGATTCCAAGTTAATAAGAGATAGATGTAATGGAAGTAACACACTGTATCAAGTAGGGATTGAAGGGGATTCCAAGTTAATAAGAGATAGATGTAATGGAAGTAACACGCTTTATCAAGTAGGGATTGATGCTTTGGTTATGGAGGATCAAATGACTACATTAAGTTTTGGGCAAATTAGCTTTGGTCAAATTTATATCAATGAGAATTAATAAGCAAAATCTTGTGCAAACATTACAATTTATTTACAAGAGGATAACATCTAGCTTGGGGAACAACCTTTCAAGCTTTCTTTTGTTAAGGATTGAGCTGATGGGAATTTATGTTCTGTTTTTTCCATTTTGGTCTTTGAATTTTTCCTATTTTCCGCCATGGCCTTGCTATAGAAAATGTAATTCAAAGGCTTTAAATGAACATTATACAGTAGAATATCCTCTAAATAAAAAACTGAGTCTTTTTCACTTTTTCTTAGAACTTTAATGGACTTCTACTTACACACGGTAGCAATAAAGGCAAATCTTCAATTGTACATTTTAAAATTTTGATCAAAGATATAAATCTATGTCCTTTCCAAAAATAAATAGTATTAAGGCCATGGAATGACTAATATATCATCTTTTTGTCCATTAGATTTTGATATAGAAACACGTTGGAATGCTTACCATAATCATGACCAAGGTTCAATGTCCAGCATGATATCCCCACATGATAATGTGGTTGACCAAATCTT
This sequence comes from Pseudotsuga menziesii, assembly GCA_001517045.1. Classification (NCBI taxonomy): domain Eukaryota; kingdom Viridiplantae; phylum Streptophyta; class Pinopsida; order Pinales; family Pinaceae; genus Pseudotsuga; species Pseudotsuga menziesii. Next base: position 275,565 of record LPNX010861001.1, on the reverse strand, counting down.
TCAATCCATGGTCAATGTTATTGCCACAACGTTAATTAATGTGTTAATGATGGTATTTTGCTAAGTGTGTCCCCTATGCTAATCCAATCTTCTATGCAGATGAGGCCAGGAGAAATTCAAGGGTGACTCAGTACATAAAAGATACTCCTCAGTCACACAACTCCATCATCAATGTATTCTTGTTGTAAATATGATCTTGTGAGGAGTTTTGTACCCTCTCCATTCAATACTTAAAATGGGTTTCAACTTATCAAAAAAATCAATTTTATGTCACAACTTTACCAATGCGATGAATTCCTTATAGTTGAAAAATAGTAACAAAAGAACATTTGAAAAAGGAAGCTTACCCATGGTAAGTAGGGTGTAGTAAATGTGAAACGACCAAGGAAACTCATATGGACAAAAGGATTGTGTTTTCTCCACACATAAACCTGCAATTCAAAATAAATTTCTGTAACATACTTGAACTACATACAACAGAAAAACACATCCATTGTAGACACCTAGCTAAATTAAAGGGGAAGAAAATGTTTTTGTTAGCTGTAGCTGGAGATGTTAAAATAAGCAAGTCCATACATAAATTTCATGTTTACTCACCAAAATTCATCTGCATTCATGTACAGGATGACTAAATACTACTAGTCCCATCCTCCATCCTCCATCCTCAAGGAACTGGTCCTTTGGCGATTATTTCAAACGTGAAGCCATTGGGTGAGCCTAGGAATTACTCACAGAGGTTTACAGGCTTCCCACAGATTTCTTATATGAAACTTATTTTGGTGGAGATGAAAAGTCGAGACTTCCTGCTGATATTGAAGCTAGAGATACTTGGCTCAATTACCTACCTCCTGGGAATGTGATGCCATTTCGTTCCAAGGATAAGTTTTGGGAAATGGGTGATATTGGACCTTGTGGTCCATGTTCTGAAATTCACTTTGATAGAATTGGAAACCGTGATGCAACTTCTTTAGTCAATAATGATGATCCTACTTGCTTTGAAATCTGGAACATCATCTTTATTCATTTGAACAAAGAAAGTGATGGTTCTCTGAAGAATTTACCAGCAAAGCATGTTGATATAGGAATGGGATTTGAACGGTTGACCTCAATTCTCCAAAATAAGATGGGAAATTATGACACGGATATTTTCATGCCTATATTTGATGCAGTGCAATAGGAAACAGGAGCCCAACCTTACTTTGGTAAATTTTGGGTAGATGATGGAGACAAAATTGAAATGGCTTATAAGGTAGTGGAAGACCATATAGGAACATTATCATTTTCTATTGCAGATGGTTCTCACCCCAGGAAATGAGGGCCATGAATATGTAGTTAATTGCATCTTGTGTCAAGCAATGTGGTATGGACAAGAAGTTCTAAAAGCTCAAGAAGGTTTCTTTAGTGGGTTGGTGAGCACCGTTGTTGAAGTTATGGGAAATAATTTTCCAGAACCAAAGCAACATGAAGAGAATATCAAGGAAATTATTGTAGAATAGGAATTGAACTTTGGCTGAACTTTAATGAAGGGCATTGAAAAATTCAAGAAGGTTGTTCATTATGTCAAGGATAGTAAGGTCAATGGTCAGGATGCTTTCATTTTTTGGGACACATATAGGTTTTTGATTGATCTTACTCATATCATGGAAGAAGTCAGAGGTTTGGAGGTAGACATAGATGGGTTCAATAGTGCCATGGAGAAATCAATGCAAAAAGAAAGAAATTCCAGGGAATTGGAACTTTGAAATTTTTATCTCTGTATAATAATCCTTCATCCTCAAGGAACAAAGTCCATCTTGGAAATTTTATCTCTATAGAAACATATTGTAGACAGGATTTGAAAATTGATTGATCGTGGCTGATGGGACCTCCCAAGTTACTTATCGTAGATGAAGAAAAGGAGTCGAACTCAATTTGAAGTTGTCAGCACATCAAAAATATTGCAAGCAATGATTATGTATGCAATAGTTAGAATTGCAAGAGCTAATCGTGAAAAATACTCCGGCCCAATGGGGTTCTCTGTATCAACCTTAAGCAGGGGATCACCAAACAAACATCATATCAAATATCATGTTGACCAAGTTTCTCATTCATAATTTCTCTCTGAAACTTAATACACTTCCCACTCAACAAGAATACATCTTGCACCTGGCACCATATTCTCTGACAGTTTCTTTTCACTCGAAAGTTCTAGTAACATGATTCCAACATTGTACGCCAGCATAGATCCATCTTAAACGGATCTAGAAAGCACCAAGAGGGATCCAATTTTTTTAGGTGTAGGTTATTTTTATCTTAAATTTTTAAATGTTCATAAAAAATTACACCTCAAACATTTTGATCTCTTTAGTGTTTGGTAAATCCGGGTTTAACATGGATCTTTTAATTACTTTTCATTTAGTTTTATTATTGGGTTTTTATTATTTGATAAATTAGGCGACATGTTTTTCTCTATATTATTTTTTGTTTTAGCATATTTGTTGGTGTAGTGTTAGATTAAACACCCATTGATCTCATAAGTCATTATTTTATAACTAATTAAAAATGAAATAAAATAAAAAGGCTAGAATCTTCGAAGAAGGTTGAATATCTTTTAAAAAAGAGTATAGCATTTCCATTAATCATTAACGGTAATCCACAATATAATTTTTTTTATTTTGATTAACATAATGTTTTTTTATGTTGGTTAACATAATGTTTTTTTTTTATGTCAGTTAACATGACTAACATGACAGGATCTCCCCCATACCGGGCCGAGAGCACCTCGCTTCTCTTGGTGAAAAAATGAAAAGAAACTACCCATCATCAAACCAACAAGTTTGAGCATGTGGGGAATTTGACTATCAAGTAATGAAGAGATGAAAAATGTATTCTCTCAAATCGATCTTTCCCCAAAATATTTGAACAAGAATCTAAACATGAATATCGAAACCCTCCTAGTGGCGTTTGATTCTTTACCCCCTGGTTTGCTTGACACCTTGAATTGTATTTCCTTAGACACCTGGTGCATTAAGGTGTTAACATATTCATCGTTATGTGTTATTAACTGGTCAATTTAGTAATTCAAACCAACACCTAAATAATATCTATCATCTTGTTTTAACGGGCACCCAATATGATGTTCTATTTTGGCATTTTGAACCCCAACATGCTCTAAAACTCTCGACAATCCTCCAAAGGTCAAGCAAATTGAAATCATTTAGGAATTTGACAATTTATGCATGCTCCTTTTTATTTCGTATTTGGAGTTGAGAGAATTATCACACATTGACAGAACCAGATATTGATTCTAATATATTTAGCATGGTTTCAAACAGTTGACCCTCACTCTCTTTATTTAGCACAGTTTTGAACCTATCAACAGTTTGAAAATGGAATCTATCAATTCATAGATTAAAAAATGTGCTAAATAAAGAGAGTGAGGGTCAGCCTATTAATTGGTACCCATGACATCCTTAATATAAAAATTGATCTATTCTTCCATTTAATACAATTCAACTTGGGCACAACCTTTAAAAACCCTAGAACTTTAAACCATGGCATAAGGTCGGTGATGGAAGATAACCCTTGAAACCCCTTAGTGGAGCAAGGCTTTTCCATCGAAAAAATCACCATGAAAGGTGAATAGGAAACACAATCACAAATGATTTTGTATTTAGTGTTTGGAAATCTCATATGCCCTTAATTAGTTTTTGGTAATGGATTTTCACGAAGCTACCGTAACTTACATAATTGAATCTTTTCAAATGATAGCTCATAGTTCCATGAGAGACTTTGACAATCATTGCAATTATTGAAACATGTATTTAGATCATCTTGGCATGTCAGCCACATTCAATACAAATTCTTACTGTAGAAATATATTAATTGGTGATAACTATGGTCATTTAAACATAACCACCTTTGTGCCAAATCCTGAATTTTAAAGGTAAATTTTTTAAAATCTCACTAATACATATGATCAAATTTGTGACGGTTTTTCGTTGCTATTTCCTCGTTTCTTCATCTCAATTGTGACAATAATGGTCGCGATGTTTCGTGGCACTTATTTTGTCTCTATAACGACGAACTTTATAAGCCGTTGATATAGAGATGAAAACTGGCCACCACATGTCTTCTATACGGTGGCCTTGAAATTGATTTTTTTTTATTTCATTTTCTACTTTTGTCGTTATATCGACAAACTTGTCATCCCTATAACGGCGAAAATATGGCCAAAAACTGCTAGGAAAAATTTTGTTTCCACAAAAAACCGTGGAACACTTTTGATGAACGTTTGTCTCTCTATTGATGAAGTCTGAAATTTGAACAAAAATTTCTTCCATGCAAAACAGTGGAAAACCAATCTCTATCAACAAAATCTACAAGTTGAACGATAATTTTCCATGAAACTGCATCTCTATAGCAATGGTATTCGTGGTAATCCACCCAGGGTTTCGACGGTTTTGTAATACCCGCAACAAAAGTTCATCTATATTGCAACGAAACATGGAGGTTTAAAAAAAAATTAACTGTGGAAAGGAACATTCCTTTCCATGGTTTTGGATCTTCAATAAGTGCTTGTGATTGATGTGCAGTCTCGTGGAGTTTTTGTGTCTATGGACAAGAGAATCCATAGATACACTTCAAGAATCAGTAGTTGATAAATCAATATCTTGGATAACTTATCCCATTCAATTATTTCTAGTGGCATGATTATATGCCTAGATTAAATTTTGTAAGCAATTATTCAAAACATAGCATCTATTGTATATTGGTCTGATGTACATGTTTCCATGTCGGTTTCTAATTACTTGCAATATTTCCATACTTATTCATCACAGCCAAATAGGGTCCTAACAGAATGGTCTTATTCACACCCTCTGTGCATATGAAAATTGTATGGTTTCATCTGGGTCCAATGTGCACCCTATGAACTTCCAAAGTTTTTATCAGGAAGACATAAAGGTGATAGAAAAGAATAATGACAGAAAGAAAAACCAAGCAGAAAATAACTGAAACTGAAAAATACAATAAGTCTCGCTACCACCATTCAAGTGGCCTATATCATAGATCTTGCAGGTATTACAATGTTATCTGCAATGGAAAGTGTTAACACCATATCTATCATGTAAAGGCAGTAGGTTCTAGGCTGTAGCTGCTATTGAGATGCATTATTCGCAATTACAAGATCTAGTTCTAGAAGAAAATGTTAAATGGATTGATACGATCAATGGACTAGTTTATGCTACAAGGGATTTTAGTAGTGAAGAATCAGGGTTTGAGAATTTATTAGTGTATATGTGAAAACATCCTCAAATTTGAGATCTGAATTAATAAATTAAATGCTTCTATAAACTTGCAAATGATGTCTTTTCCAACTAGCAACCAAGATTTGTGACAGGAGAATGTTTTAACCTTTAGTTAGATTTGAAATAAGGTACACATGAGGCTAAAACTAGGGAAGATCTAGGAATTTCACTTATTAATATGAAGTTTTCAACCCTGCAAATCAACCTTTTAATTCTGTTTTAGACCAAATTTAATCAGTGCTACATAGCATATTTCTAGAAGGTAATTCGTAGCCACAAACTGGGGAAAACCTACCATGCGATTTGATGTTTTAGGGATGAGTTTAATACATGTAAATGATAGAAAATTTTAGATCTTATAAAATAGAAAATGAAAGATGAATTAAGATTTAAAATGGCATAAAGGCTGTGATTAGTGCCTAACAAATCCAAGTTAGGCAGATGGGGTCAATCGAGGATCTCATGGAGGCTTTAGTGATTAAAGAGTAGATAGGGTTGAATGGTTCAAACCCAATCTACTCCTTAATAACTAGATCCACTTCAGAAATCTTCAATAGGAAAATCCTAAGCTAGACATTAGATATTTGTAGCTTTAGAGATGGAGGATAAAGGATAATTAGTCTTACTAGGTTTTAAAACTTGAGACTCTTCTTCCCCATGAGAAGGTTGAAAGAATATTGGACGACAGGAAAAGCACCTCCATTTCCACCCAAAAAAGGCTACTCATACAATATTTTGGTTTGGTATAAAATAAACGAGCAAAAAAATTTTCCAAGCTTTTGGTAGAAAATGAAAAATAAAACACAATTTTGAATAGTAATTTAAAGAAGCGATGAAGAAATGGAGCCAAAAGCTGAAAACAAACAGTTCTGATAGAGGGAAAGTGGTTAAAAAATAGAGGTGGGCAATGCATAGAGAGAACATAAGAGTGCTAAAAGCAGGGAATGGTACAACAAGAACACAACAAATACAGTTAAGTCTGATATTTTTATGTTTCTATACAAACATTGGATAGGAAGCATGATGAAGAGGCTAGAAATGAAAATAGAAAAGTTATATTATACGATAGGTACAAACAAGTCATATAAAATATTAATGCCTAGGGAGAACGTAGGCAATGAAAGAACCCTTACCTTATCAATCACCTTTTTCCAGGTCCATTGGCTCATATCGCTTGCAAAGAGTTGTCCTAATAAATGGAAAACCACTGGGTTGGCTGGCAATTAAATTTATAAATTAAATAAATAATCCATTCCTAGACCTATACACAGGTGGTCATTTTGATAGGCATGGAAACTATCAAAATACTCTATGAAATAAAAAATGGGCATACAATTAAATCAGCTAATGTTGTCTGGAAAGTGTGTTCTCGGGAGCTTGATTTTATACTTAGTACGATTTTATACTTTGTCCATGTTGGGTCCAATTCGGTCGAGTTAGGGTCTGAGTTGGTCGATTCAGCCAAGTTGACCGAGTTTCAACCCGAGTCAGTCGAGTCAGCTGTGGAAGACACCCAGAAGAATGCAGACTCCAAAGTAACATGTTTATTTATTTTTATTTTTATTTTCTTATTCTAACCATAACCTAAGTCCATAAGATGACCCCCTACCCCTCTATTTGCCTCACACTTCTGCTGTAAGATGTTTGTGAGCATTTGGCATTATTGTTGTTTGGATTCATGGAGGCTTGGAGGAGTGTCCAACAGTGAAGAAAAATCAACATGATTGAAGGAGTTGGGTTGTTGGAGACTAGTTTTGTGTTACCTAGATGTATGTTAGCTTCCAGCTAGCCATTGTTTATTTTTTTCTCATTAAATTAACAGAATGCACTCTGAGGAGCTCATGGAATGCTTTTGTAGCGCACATATAAATGAATTTTTGTTGAATTATGAAAAAAACTAAAGAATTAGTTTAGGGGAGGAAGTTCAGGGATGAACCTGCAGAGCTACGAGCATGGGCTTGTTGTGAGAATCATTGCATATGATGTTTCCATATTTATTCGTTCTCCCATTACATCTTCCACATAGACTTGGGGACCCCAGTGGATATTTCTTGACCCCTTTTCTATTATTTGTTTCTCATATTTTCTCCTAACAGTCCTTAAAAACTCGGCTACCGACTTCTTTTCAATGACATCCTCCAACTGTAGAGTTAAACATAGTTACTGGATTCGGCCCTAGGCCTAACCGCACCCAAATCAGATTCTTCCACCTCATTTTGACTAATATAAAGTTTTTTACATAGGATAATCAAGTTTAATTAGGGTTAGGGTTCCGAATCTCGGATTCTTGATTTTGGGATGAGTTCTGAATGCGTATCGGATTGTTTGGATGATTTCGATTGCTCCCACAGTTCGTGTAACCTTGGAGTTAAAGTCAAACCATTAAGAAGAAAAAACCTGAACATGAATTTGTTCTCCTTAGGTTTAGGCTTGGGTTTCTTCTTAGGAAGCACTCCAAGGTAGCCCTCATTGCTGCTTGTTTTCTTCCTGGTGTAAGATTCTGCCATCTTGGACACAAGAAATGACAAACCGCAGAGGGAATATTGTGTTCTTCTATTGCAACGCTTTCCTACACTTAGAATTTGCAACTGCAGAGTTAAACATAGTTACCAGATTCGGCCCTAGGCCTAACCGCACCCGAATCAGATTCTTCTAAATCAAATTCTTGGATTCTTCATCGAATTCGTCCACCTTGTTTTGTCTAATATAAAGTTATTTACATAGGATATTAAGGTTAATTAGGGTTAGGGTTCTGAATCCTGAATTCCTGATTTTGGGATGAGTGCCGAATCCATATCGGATTCTTTGGCCGATTCTGATCGCACCCACGGTTCATGTAACCTTGGAGTTAAATTCAAACCATTAACAAGCAAAACCCTGAACATGAATTTGTTCTCCTTAGGTTCAAGCTTGGGTTTCTTCTTAGGAAGCACTCCAAGGTAGCTCTCATTCCTGCTTCTTTTCCTCCTGGTAGAATATTTTGCCATCTTGGACACAAGAAATGACAAACCATAGAGGGAATATTGTGTTTTTCTATCACAATGCTTGCCTACACTTAGAAATTTCAATTGCAGAGTTAAATATAGTTACCGGATTCATCCCTAGGCCTAACCGCACCCGAATCAGATTCTCGAATTCTTCATTGGATTCTTCCACCTCGTTTTGACTAATATAAAGTTATTTACATAGGATAAGTAAGGTTAATTAGGGTTAGGGTTCTAAATCCATGATTCCTGATTTTGGGATGAGTGTCGAATCCATATCGAATTCTTCAGCTGATTCCGATCGCACCCACGGTTTGTGTAACCTTGGAGTTAAATCCAAACCATTAATAAGAAGACATACTAAGTTGATTTAGTGCTTATAGATGAAAATGTAAATGATATCAAGTCAATGTATTCAATTCAAGATATATGGAATTAGTAGCAAGGTCATCTAGTAGCACTTTAGCATACAAGAAATCATTAGCCGTGTAACCATATACAATTCAATTGCAGTATTTAACCAACCAATAACCTTCCATTCAAGTAAGAGGACTCATATAAATATAGCAGCAATAATACAGTATGATAGTTCTAATTATGACAATTTTATAGCAGTAGAAGAAGACATACTAAGTTGATTTAGTGCTTATAGATGCAAATGTAAATGATATCAAGTCAATGCATTTAATTCAAGATATATGGAATTAGTAGCAAGGTCATCCAGTAGCACTTTAACATACAAGAGATCATTAGCTGTGTAACCATATACAATTCAATTGCAGTATTTAACCAACCAATAACCTTCCATTCAAGTATGAGGACTCATATACATATAGCAGCAATAATACAGTATGAGAGTTCTAATTATGACAATTTTATAGCAGCAGTGAAGGTTACCAATGTAATGTGTATAAGAGTTTTATTTTTGCATTCAATGTAAACCACACCACTCCAAACCTTGAACACTATTCTTAGCAATATAGGACAGCCACCAAATGTATGTTCCATACTTGTATTTATGCAAATAATTTAAATTTTCAGACTTTATTTACCTCTCTTAAACAAAATCACCATCCAACTAATAGCTAACCTTTGATTTAGTTCGGTGTTTACTGTGGTTACAGGTAGGGAGGGCTGTCAAAGTTTGACAGTTTGTAGTTTATTGCAAACTGTAGGAAACAGGTGGAAGTGTGTTGATATAGGGCTGTTACAGCCTTGTTTTTGAAATGGTTGCTGAAATGGTAACAACTAACATAGATTCCTCTCAAATAGAATACCTTGTGGCCCTTTAAAAAAAAAACATGGCATGGAGTTATCTTGGCACCTAAGAGAATTGGGTCTTCGAGTCCACAAAGCACCAGTTATTGTATTATAATTAACACAATAGCCACTTACATATCCTATTAAAAACATTCACAGTCTAGCTTTGAATTTTCAATTCATGGGAATTTCGACATGATGCCCAAAAGGAATGAACAAAACTAGAAACAAACCCACATTTTGTAGACATGCCAACTAGATAAATACCCACAAAATTATATGAATCAAATCCATATTTTATAGTGAGGATATGAACTTGCTTACCCTAATCATAAGCCAGGATGTTTGCACAAATAAGAAGCACTGTCGAGAAAGTAAAATCATTCGGCCTCATCCCCATCATCAACGCTTGCCAATGCATCTTGAGAGCCTCTTCATCTTTCCTATTCAAAGCATACCCTGCAATCATATAGCTCATACTGATCAATTACCCCCCAAAGGTGAAATGACAACAAGTAAACATAGGCATGGTAACATTAAAATATCTCATTCCCTTCTTCCTTTTCCTCGATAACTGTTGGTTTTATTTCTCACATTGTATTTCCCAAGTTCACCTGGACAACTCATGCTTTATGCTTGCAAGGAGATTTGAGCCATTTCATCTCCACTACATCCACAAAAATGAAAAAAAAACCATGAATAAAATAAAAACACAATAGGTAATCAAGAAAAACATAGAAGTAAACGAACCTGAAGTTCTAAACATTGCTACCATTCTGTAGGTGGGGAAGGTGGTTCTAGAAGCATGGGCTCACATGTGAAGGGAGTGGATAATGCACTAATAGGAAAAGTCCTTTACCCACCCTTCCTATAAAAAAAGCATCATATCCTGTTCTATATACTTTAGTGAAAGTTCTAAATCGAAAACCCTCAAATGGGAGTCGGAGCAGATCCTGCATAGGTGTTTTTGAATGCTAATGAGCTAGTGTGTGGGTGTTTTTGAATTCTACGTTTTTTTGTTGGTTTATTTGCATATTTTATATTTTGTGTTTTGTTTTGTTTTTTAATTTTGCATATTTATCTTTTGTTTAGTTTATTTTGGGTTTATTTTATTTGCATTATTTATATTTTGTTGCATTTTAAATTAATTATAGCTAAACAACTCTATGTTTCTAATTTAGTGTAGTTTAATTTAATTTAAATAGTATTTTGTTATAATTTGTATTGGTTGCATTGCTTATAGTGATATCCTATACATAAGTCCCTTCAAGGACGAACATGATGATGATGACGGTGATCATGATGACAATGATCATGATGATCATGATCATGATGACGATGAAGACGACGAAGATGATGGTGATGAAGACAACAACAATGATGATCATCATCACCATTATCCTCCTCATCATCATCGTCATCACCATCGTCAACATCGTCTTCATCAATATCATCATCATCATCTTCATAATCATCGTCATCGTCATCGTCATCATGATCTTCTTCTTCTTCATCATCTTCCTTATCATCATCATCATAATCATAATCTTTATCATCGTCTTCGTTATCACCATAATCATATTATTCGTCATCATCATCAACATCTTCATCTTCATCATCATATTCGTCATCAACATCATCATCATCCAATTCATCATCTTCTCCATTATCATGATCATCATCTTCATCATCATCATCATTTTCATTATCATTGTCATCATATTCATCATCATCATCATATTCGTCATCATTATCTTCAACATCTCAATTTTAGGGGGAGCTCATTGAATGAAGATGTCTACATGATAGGGGGAGCAACCAGTGGAGTGAAAAATTAAGTATTGCTCCTAACAACCATTCCAAGGACTAATCTGACAATTCAATATGATCCGAGGAAGTAGTAAAAGAAAATACAACTTTTTGGGCCTTGTGAAGCCTCATGTTCTTAGATTTGTGCACATAAAGAATCAAGACTTATGGACCTAGTCCAGTGTCTTAAAAGAGGAAGATCCAAACTGAGCAGTTTGGTAGTTCCATAAAGTGCATTCTTTAGAGTGAATAATCACTCATAACCATTCTATTATAATGTTGTCGAAGCTCATAACAATTTAGTGAAGATGCTGATCTTGATGATGATGATGATGATGATGATGATGATGCTCTTAATGATGATGATGATGATGATGATGATGCTCTTGATGATGATGATGATGATGATGGTGACGATGATGACGATGAAGATGATGATGATGTCGATGATGATGAAGATGGTGATGTTGTTGATGATGATGATGATGATGGTGATGATGATGACGATGAAGATGATGATGATGAAGATGACTATGATGATGATGATCAAGATGGTGATGTTGATGGTGATGATGACGATGGCGATGTTGATGACGATGAAGATGATGATGACGATGATGATGATGATGATGAAGATGGCGATGTTGATGATGATGATGATGGTGGTGGTGATGATGATGATGATGAAGATGATGATGACAAAGATGATGATGATGATGATGACGATGACGACGATGATGAAGATGATGATGATAATGATGATGCTAATCTTGATGATGATGTTGTTGTTGATGATGATGATGATGATGAAGATGAAGACCTGACCTTTCCTTCTTGGGAGGAGAAAAAAATTAAGGGAATCCACCTCCTATTTGTTTTATTTCACTATGAGGGAAACACCTCATAGAAAAGGATTTTAGGGTTACAATATTAGCAAAAAATATCCCAAAAAAATAAGCTACAACCTTTGTTATTGGTAGCATAGGTTATAATGGATATTCAACATAACTGAAAAATTCTAGGTAGCCAGAGTTTGTAGTGGAGGTTTTCTTTTCCAGTGCTTTACAATATATAATTTGCACTGGTACATGTGTTTTATAATATATGCAGTGATGCATATAATACAATAATATGTATTGGTGTGTATTCAGTATTTTCAATGCTCCAGTGTGTATATTGTAATGTTGGTGCACCAATGCATACATTGTTTGATATAGGCACTAGTACGTATAACATAAAAAATCAACGATGCATACTTTTTATTGTAAGTGCATCAAAGAATAATTTTTATTATACATGAATGGATGCATATAAAATGCATAAAGTGAGATGGTGCATAATTGATATTAGAAACACATTGGTGCATATATCATGTAAAGAGAATCAATATGTATATGTCCTTAAAAAAACGTCGGTTCATACATTATGTAAGAGAGCACTAATGGGTAAAATACTTTGTTATCTTAGTTCAAGGAAATGTAAAAGATACATCAACTAGTTGAAATAATAGAATGTGTACGGTTCAAATACTTTGTTATCTTAGTTCAAGGAAATGTAAAAGATACACCAACTAGTTGAAATAATAGAATGTGTATGGTTCACTGATGAACTTTTCCACACCGCGGATATGCAAATGCTATTTATTATTTTTACAATTTTTCATTTACTCATTAGAAAATCATTTTTTTATAATAATATTTTGTTTATATTTATTTGTTGCAATTGGATATAAGAGCCAATTAAACTTTTGTTCATTGTAACCATGAAAATCATTCATACAATTAAATTTGAATTAATTATCTACAAATCATATATTTTAAAATAATATTTATTTTTATTTCTTAATTATTGTGCTTGGATAAGCACATTCATTACACCTTTGTCCATAGTCACAATGTACATCATTCATATATTTAATCAATAATGTAAAATTTTGTGACATTAGAGAATACGATAGATGAAGAACCCATTTAATCGATAGTTGTAGTGACAAGTAATTGTCTTACCTACACCATACCAAACAGTAACTTGTTAAATACATTAGATATAAGTATATTTTTAAATGCAGTATATTATATACCAATTTCTATAAGTTTGTTGGTTTGTATGCCTAACCATGGTATTATTTATCCTTAAGCATGTCTGAAGAAAAATTTGAATCTGCCAAAATGAGGGTTTAGAATATATTCTGGAGAAAGTCCTGAAAATGACTAAGTGTTGGAAAACTGGCTCAGGTATCCTTAAGAAAATGCCCGCCACAAATTGTGTGTTGAAGAAAATGCCTGCACCATATGGGGGTCTTGTAGATTGATAGTTTTTCTACCTGACCATGTCTTCATATTTTCTTGGAAGTAGCTGAGGAAGAAGTTATGAACCTGCCAAAATAGTGTTTTAGGCAGATTGGACCAGACTAAGAAAATTGTCCAAGTGTTGGAAAAACTGGCTCATGTGGCCTTGGGAAAATGCCCGCCATATCTTATAGGTGTATGATAAAAATTATCTGAAGCTATCATCCTACAGCTTGTTGAAGAGGATATCTCACCATGGTATCAGTTCTCAAAGAATATGTTTGATGACAAAGATAATGTTATTCCAAAACATAGTTTCAGGCTGTTTTGCACTATTCCAGTACTAGCAAAACTGCCTTAGTGGCCTTAGGGAAATTCCTGCCGTATCTCATAGGGTTTTGAGAAAATTAATATGAAAGTGTTAGGCTATATCTTGTTGATGAGTTCATCTAATGATGGTTTCAGTTATCTTGTGGAGTGTTGTATGAAAAAGATATAAATCTGCCAAAAGTAAGAAAAATATTATTTTGCATTTTAAGAACACAAGAAAATTGGTTGTGTTAGATTCACGAAATTGAAAAGACATTTTGAAATGCCCATAGGGAGGGGTTATTTTGATGATAAAATTCATCAAGTAGCATAGTCATGTTCCTTGGTGAACTGACTATCCATCCATACCTTCAGGTTGTCTTATGATGGTCTCATATGCAAAATATCAATCTGCCAAAAATAGGAAAAATAATATTTTGCATAGTGAGAACAAAAGAAAATTAACCAAGTGTTAAAAATAGGAGTTTGAAAGGTCAGTTGGAAATGCCCACCAAGGGCTATTTTTGTGCAAGTAAATTTATCAAATGTCATGGATCCATTCTCTGGTAAGTTTTCCATCTTCTCCTGACTTCAGGTCTCCATAGAGTGTTCACACATGTGAAATAGGAGTCTGCCAAAATGGGAAGAAATATGTTTTGATGTTCAAAAGAGGCTGAGAAGCTATTTTGAAATGATTACCAGAGGTTGTGTGTGTGTCAACAGGTTTATCTTGTGATATGGTCTTGTTCATTGTTGAAATGGATATCTAGCCATGCTTGTAGGTTTCCTTATGGTGATAACATGATGGAGAAATCAATCTGCCAAAGTAGAAGAAAAATTGCTTTTACAAGTTAAAAACAATTTTGTCCAAGTGTTAAATTAAACAGTTTGGAAGCCTATTTTCAAATGATCTCCAGATAATGCATGTGTATCAAAAAGTTCAAAATGTGACATGGATATGATCCTTGTTGAGGTGGCTATCCAGCCATACTTTCAGTTTGCATTATGATGGTCATATATGCAAAAGATGGACCTGCAAAGTTAGTGAAAAATAATAAACAAAGTTTATTAAATAAGAAGCTATAGGAATGTATTTAGAAAAATAAATAGAAATTTAATAAAAAGAATTAAGACTGAGTTTTGAAGAGATGCATCTTACTATTGGAGAGATGCAATGGTTAGAAGAAGTTTTAATTGATTATTTCATTAAGACAATAAATAACAAACATAGATTCGAAGAGGCATCTAAGCATGATGCCATGGCGAGGTGTAATTGGAACAAGACATGAAGGACATAGATGACTAAGGACATGCATAATGACATTGAAAAGCAAGCATGACAAGCATGGAACATCTAGAGAGTCAAATGACCCATTCTCTGGTCATTTGAAGATGATTTGGGTAAGACAAATATGTTGGTGCAAATATGACAAGGAGATGGTGACATGACAATAGACACACAAACTTGATGACAGAGATGGCTGTGGGCATGATACAATAGTGGACAAGGAAAAGATTGCGGGCATCTCCAGAAGATCACGCGGGCATGCTATATGAGGACAATTGCAGGCATGATAAAAACTATTGCGAGCATAAGATATTGCTTATTGTGGGTATCTTCTCAGCACCACGTCTGAGTATCCCTTATGGCCACCTGTGGGAATCCTGGTGTGAGATGCGGGTATAAGGAAAGACTTGCTGTGGGAATTTGTGGGAGTTGTGGGAATATTTGATGGCTCAAATAAGGAGTTGCAAGCATCTTCAAACCCTAGTTGCAGGCATCTATATAGCCCTTGTGGGCATCTGAATACATCACCTAATGGCACCTTGAAGATGGACAGTACGGGCATACTTATTGGAAGATCAAATACCCCCATACAGGTAGTTGAAGAAGGGTATGCGGCATAAGAGAAGGCCAAGTCTTGTCATAAAAAATAAAAATAAAATGATGATGATGTGGAAAATTAAATAAATTTTGGTTAATGATGACAAAAATAAATTGGTGATGAGGTCGCCCTCCTAAGACATGGAAATAAAAAACTATTTACAGCAAAAAAGGATGCATGCTTATTGATCCACGTGTAAACAACCAAGAGCCATTGAAAGCTGGCATTGGTTTGGAGGGTGTGATTTCTACTAGTAGTTTAAAGGATTAATTGTATTAGTTTTACGTAGGTGCATTCATTATATATGAGATTATGTTAAATATTTTGTGGAATTCCTGTCCAAGTGACTTCTTTTCTTAATTTCCTTCTCTAATCTATCTCCATAAAAAATTAGATCTCCTATCGTCATATAGCATGCCCCACTCTACCATAAATCCAATAATTTTAATATTTGATTATTGCATTTGAAGGCTTCCGCCAAAGGTAGTATGCTAGGCAAGCCTAAGTGATCCTGCTGAATCTATAGAAAGTACCTCAAATGGAAATATGTAAGTCAAAATAAGTTCATTTTATTTCCCACGATGTGGTCCCAACTGTACCCCCTTTTAAACAAGATTTAAATAAATAAGAATGTTAAATTAAAGATAGCCATATATCGTCGATATAGAGACAAAAGTTCGTCGAAAATTAAAAAAGTCGATATTGCCACGATTTTTCTGCCATGATAAAAAAAAAATGAAGTATTAATCCACAAATGTTCAAAACATGGAAATATTTCATGGAAAAATCCACCCAAATGTATTAGAGTCTATATGCCAAACCAAATGGAAACCTTCACAAACAAATAGTATATCTAGAATCAAAATTCCACTTGAGAAAGGTACAACATGATTATGTAACTAATAACATGATTGATTCTTACTTGAAAAGAAGGAAAAAATCCCCAGGATTTTCACTATTTTTCTTTGAAATTGATCCTGCATGCATTACTCAACTAGGTCAACGTAGTTTCTAGAATCCAGTCAACGATTGTACTAAAAACAACCATTGAGTAAATTAGATTGATGAATAATTATCAATCCATTGTTCTTTCTCTCCCTTCTATTTAGAACAATTGGCTACAACCGAGGGTTGTCCTTCCTGCTATCTAGATAAATCTGTTGCTACAATTACCTCATTGTTGTGTGAAAAATGTAGTTTTTCTTCAACTGTAGGAATGCCTTCACATGGCAATGATATGTAATCATTGAAATTAGAACTATGTCTAATGAAAGTTGGTGTTGCAGGATGTAAACTATGATGTTCATCATATGTACAATCAACCACATCTAATCTAAGACAGAGCTATGTTGGTTTTAGTAAATCACATGGCATTTGTTCCAGCATGCAAAGATGTGAATTCTCAAAGAGTAAATTTGTTGTCATTCGTTGGAAATTAATAAAATTATCGTATCTTGGTATCTTATCTACATTCTACAGCTTTAATCAAAGTAATTACTTTCTTCCTTAATTTCTAATTCATAATGTATTACAAAGATCATACAAATTGTAAATAACAAGGAATGCAAAAAGTGGCATATTCCCTTAAAGATTGATTGTAACTTATCGAAATAAGAAGTTGGGAACCAAGGATTGATATTGAATTTGAAATTATAAGTGGCGACTTTGACCATATTTGAATTTCCCCTACATATGTTGGAGTTCCATGTTGATTTACAGGATTAGGAGCAATAAATCATCGTTCCCTTTCATGTACATGCAATTTCAAAACAAATGTAAGATAAAATAAGATAATTTTATTAATGCCCAACAAACAATGACAAATAATTCAAGAGAAAGATCCACACATTAAAATAGTTCCTGAATTCGAGATGGAAAATAATGATCATGCACTCATCAATGGTATTGTAAGAGTACTCCCAAGTTAGGTGTCACATGGAAGCCTTGATTTATATAGTATAAATCTTGAAATATGAATCATATTAAAACATATTAGATTGAAAGTTTTCTTCCTTGGAAAAATGTTGCATGGCATTTTGAAATTTGGTAATTAATGGTTAAGTCTTTTATTAAAAATATTTAATAGAAATTGTATCTAAATAACCTACATTGAATAACATAAGTATTTCTTTACAGACAATTACTATTTAAAATACCTATTGAAGTGATTCATAGTTACTAGGTTCTTCGACATAACTCCTTTTGGTTGTTCACTAAGTAGTTCAAGTAAACAAGGATGTAATCTTCTATAATTGCAGCTTTTCATATCCTTTCCTTTTTGTTTTAGGAGGTATAATTTGAAATGTAGCTCTATATTCCTTTATTAATGGAAATGATATCGTTGGTTCTTATTTGAAGACATATACATCACTAAGAAATGGGTATTGATGCATATAGATATTCACAGGAAAGCCTTGCGGTGCTTTGTACAAATATCATGTGGGGTAATTTTTGGGGAATATGTGGCATATGCCACCTAGAAATTGAATTTAAGCTAAAGTTATTCAAACAACATTTAAAATAAAGGATTTATGCATGTGTGCGCTATTGGGAAATGAAATTAGGATAGGAATTTGATTTAATGATTATTATACATAAGTTGACAAGGATCTTTGTATCAACATCTACATGGATTAATTATTTTTCTCACACTCTTAGAAGAGAATGGTTTTAGATAGATGTTGTTCTACATGTCGGTCTAGGAATTTTTTATTTTTTGCAGTATTTGCACTTCTTATGATTGGAGTTAAGGACCAGTGAAATGCTTGAGAGAGATTGCACCATGGTGGACGGATGGAAATGATCATGACTTGGTGTACTCTATTAGTATTAGTGATTTTTGTTCCCCATAGTATTATTGGTATTTATGGTGAGGAATGGTTCTTTGGAACATTATTTCAGTGATAATGACAAGAATTGATAAATACAAAATTAAATACTAGAATTGGATTTGCAATAAAAGTTCTAACATGTCCCACATCTAGATGGGACTTTCACACTATGTTTTGCAAAGTTTCACAGAAAGGGAGATATTGTAAAATGTTTCACCAGCCCCCCCCATCCCAGGGACATGGGAAACGCAAGGTGCGCATCCCCATGGAACACTGGTGTAGACCTCACGAGCAGTTAGGTTAGTCACAAGTTGTAGGACATATGAAGTTGCAGTGTGCACCATGAATATTTGTAGAGTGCAATGGGACCACAATATTGATTGTCGATTTCCACAAAGGTAGGTTGCAAAGTCTCACAAATGAACATAGCCATGATGTGGCACAATCCATGAGACCCAGCTATGCAAATCTAGAATGACCACAACACTAAGTTACTAGAATCCCAAATATTCTTGCAAAACATGATTAGTTTTTAAAAACCACATTTGTGGGGATCCACATGATTACAAACATATGTCATGCCCCCACAAGTCGTAGAGCCAAATTGAGGAAGACATAAGAGAGTGAAAGCGAAGGAATGCAGAGTATCAAGAATACCAATCAATGTGAAATTTGAACTATACACATGAATGCAGAAGATCGACAGACAAAAAAAAAAAAATGTTACGAGAGTTACCTAAAGAAAGATTGCTCTTGGAAATACATTCCACAGGTTTCCCCATTTTGGAATCTTGTAACAATCTTTAAATATAACTACATTAGAAAACAACTATGGAGATGACTTTTGTTCCTGAAGCTATCATTTTTTAGTAATCATGTTGGTAGTGGTTAAATTAAAGCAAGCTAAAACTACGATAGTGAGATCTTAGCCTATGGGACAAGTATCAAGAATTATGTAGATGTAATTACACAATATAATGGATGGATTCTATGGACATGTTGCAGCTGCAACTGTTTTCCCCAAATTTTCAAATTTTGGACCCCCTTATTGTTTTTAGCATTGCTTTGAATCGTTGGATCCATGACCCCTTTGTCGTGTTTTAATTTCGGACTATGTTAAGGTTAACTCTCCTCTTGTTTTAAAAAATTGTTTATGTTTGAAACTACTGTGGATCACAGAGTTTAGAGTCTGGTTTGCTGCCTTTTGAACTACGTTTTCTTTTCGGAAGCCTGCTTCTCATGCTAGCCACTATTTCGGAGGTCATTTAAACAAATTATCGGAACTTTGTTTCCTTAGGGAGCCTTCATTGCAGAAATCAAGCGATGATCTTAACTTCTTTGTTGTCGCGTCTTCTTGTTTGACCTGTTTATATTATCGGAGGCTGGTCGAGGATGAACCGAAACATTTGTTCTTTGTAAAGCCGCTGTTTCGGAGGTGAAACAGGTTTTGACCGTTGCGAAACCTTAATTCGTTCCGAACCCTTAGTGTTTTTATTGATCTGGTGTCAGAGTTATGTTTTGGATTAGAGGCTATATTCTATTTATCTTCTGCCCTTGCGGCTCTCAAAGCAACTAGGTATCTGTCGCGTAAGTGTTCTGCCCACCGATTCTTGTCCGGTTTTCGTCGCACGTCTGTAGCCTTTCTTCTTCCACCCTTGCGGCTGTACAACGCACTTACCTTCCGACGTCGATGTCTTTTCGATTGCCGACTGGAAGATTTTCCGCCCAAAATTTAGGTCATAGCCCTTCCAACTCCGATAGGCTTAACGGTCTCGCGGTGCTTGTTGCCTATTAAGACCTGCTTATGCAGCTGTAAATGAGACTACTCGACCAATGTTTAGTGTTTTAAGCCGCTAATGAGTTTTCTCTTCCCGTTGTTGGTGAGTTTTTCAAACCCGTGTGTGGACGAGATAGTGGTGCCGACACTTGTTAAGGTTTTCAAAACAGGAATGCAGTACATGGCTTCTCTTGATGATTAATCGTTTTGGTTGATGTAGTTTGATTTTATTGAAAATGCAGTCCCAATGAATGATAAATGTTGTTTAATTGAAGATGGATTCAAGAAAATTTTACAAATGATTACTACGAGAAGGCATAGCTGGTAGGAGAAGTAGCAGAAATTTTGGCTGGATCGGAAAACATAACGCATGAAGCGGACCATGAGCGCTCACGGAAAAGACAAAATGATGATCTTCGATGATTTCGGGGAGCCCAAAGGTCACATGATTGGGGCAGCCCAAACGGTTGGCTGATTTGGTTTAAATGTAGGACAGTTAGAGTTTATAGGGGCCTTTTCTCGGGACAAACTTGTGAACTATTGTTTGTAAGAGGAACTATTTCGTTTTACGATTAGAAATTGCAAATTTTGCCTGTTGGAGAAGGTGCCATGTGGAATGTTTCAATGTGATAAAATGAACAATGTTGAAGGGGAACTATTTCATTTTTTACTGTGTTTCATTAACTGTGAGAGTGTTCTAACCTTCTCAACCTATGTTCTTGCCTGAATGTTCTCTAGTATATTCTGTGATGTTTTCCACTATGAGTAATGGGATTTTTTTTTAACTGGTGATGAGCTATCTTGTCATGTATACTTTTATTCATGTTTATATGTTTTGGTTATAAGAACAACTATCTGTGATTTACCATAACACGTGGGTAGTATTTCATTACTCATGAATTAATATCTAGATCTCTAGAGATAGCCTAGTTAGTACTTCTTTTCTTGCTTTGTGTGTGATTTAGGTGCTTGTGAGTTTTAAGATGAAAGGTAAGAACCTGCGCATCACTTTGTGAATACTCCTAACATTCTTTATCAAATCTGCATGTTAAATAGGCACTTGCATATGATACTTTAAGTCAAAAATTACAAAAATATATACGGTGGACCGGGCCGCAACCGGTAAAACCTTTAATTTTTTGTTACTTGACCTATGGTATCTTGACCGCAAACTGGATGGATTCCCCACACCAAAGAGTCACGGGCTAGTTGGGAACGTTGATTGGGGAGAATCCCTTGCTGTTGTCACCTACGAATTTCCAGGCCTCAACAGTTACTGGCGCTAGAAGGAGGGCCTCCAGTGCATGGTTGGCCGAGGAAACCCGTTTTCCTAAGACTTTTCCACTGGTAACAATTCAGGAAGTAGTTTGTTTTCCAATCCAATTCCAGAAGAAGAGGGTAGAGAACATTTGTATTCTGTCAACAACGAAGTTGTTAATAACATGAGAAGACACACTAGGGCATATGTAAAGAAGATTGGAGGATTGCCGATCATCCATGAATTGCCCAGAAGAGAATATAAAAGGAAATATCATCCTATATTGGAAGACTCAGTGCTGGTTGGGGATTGGGAAGAACTTGTAGAAATAGCCTTACAGGAAGTTGTACAGCCTTTGAATTAAGTAGGCCCCGATACTCCTCACAGTTATCTTGTTCATACTCCTATTTTCTCACCTCCTCACTCTCCACCCAGACTCATGGCAGGCATAAACGCAAATCAACCTCCCAATCCACCGAATCCACCACCTGCCTGGAAAGCTAGGTCACCTTTAAACCTAACACCTCCTTTGCATGATTTACCTCAATCTTTTGAAAAGATGCTTCCCAAGTTTGACCCAAGTGAGAAGGTGCTAGTAGATGACCACTTGCAAAGTTTCTATTTGTCAATAGAAGGATTAAGGGCTAGGGAACATGAGGATGTAGTTTGTAGACTATTCCCGCACACCCTTAAGGGAGCTGCAGCATCATGGTACTTTGTTTTTCCTGCAAAATTTATCCCTGATTGGGACACCTTCGAGAGGATTTTTAGAAGTAAGTATGCGACCCAAAAGACTCAAGCATCCCTCATGAAAGGACTATGCACCTTAAAGAAAGAGAGAAAGGAGAAGGTGCACAGCTTCACCCAAAGATTTGCAGCGTACCTCAAGAATTTTTCTAAAGCTGACAGACCTTCGGATAAAGTCCTGATTAAATATTATACCTCAGCTTTAGGACCTGAGTTGGCCATGTTTGCCAAAATAAATGCCAAGTCTACTGTAGCGGAGACCTATGAGGAGGCAGAAAAGGTAGAGGCTGAAAGGGAAAGCATCGAAGATTATCCCAAACGGTCAAGAGAGAAAAATGTGGGGAGGAAACCTTTGTTGTTTACCAAGCCTAATGAAGAGCAGTCACGAGATTTTGAAGGAATGGAAAAAATGATGCAGAAGATTTCTAACAGAATCATAGACTTGGAAAAAGAAAAGGAATCCCAGAAGTTCTACAAGCCTTATTACAAGAAAAGGGAAGATAAAAACAAATCCCAACCCCCTCCGCATAATTCGGCATCTATGAATTTGATAGAGGTAGGAATGGACAATTTCTGCACTTTCCATTAGCAACCCCACTCTGAGAAGAATTGTCCTCAATGGATAAACTCAATGACGTTGGTCATGAATCAGCTATTGGATTCTAAATTGATAGAAGATGGAGATGAAGAAAGAAAAGACAACAATACATCAACAAAAGAACAAGAGGATGAAACCATGGTTCTATGGGATGGTGTTTCTTTGTTTGATGCCGAAGAGGAAAAGGTTTTGGGACATGAAGACATCCTGGAAACGAATGTAACAACAAGAAGCAAAGGGTTGGCTAAAGAAAACAGTCTCATGCTCCCAAAGATTAAAAGGCTTCAAAAGAATGTTAATAAATTTCAAAATAATTCCTCAGCTGATAAAATTCCCGAATTCATCATCACCAGTCAAGATCCTAGACAGA
Source organism: Pseudotsuga menziesii (assembly GCA_001517045.1). Lineage (NCBI taxonomy): Eukaryota > Viridiplantae > Streptophyta > Pinopsida > Pinales > Pinaceae > Pseudotsuga > Pseudotsuga menziesii. The sequence continues at coordinate 252,160 of LPNX010861001.1, read as the reverse complement.
ATGATATGTTTTCCAAGCCCAATGAAGAAAAAATGAATGTTGATAAACCGTATCCCACTGAACCTCAGATGGATTATGACATTGTGGAAGATATAAAGAAGGTAAGGGTGAATATCTCATTATTTGAAATGTGTAAGGTGCCGCAGTAGAAAGAAAAACTATTGAAAGCGCTTGAAGCATTAGAGGAGAGGCTGCCCATTGACAATCAACCCAAGGAAGAAGAAAAAATCGGGGAAGCAAGCATTGGGGGTAAGCCTAAGAACAAGAATCCACCTTTCCTCCTCATTTTTGAAATTTTTAATCACAATGTACATAATTGCCTGGTAGACTCAGGGGCATCAGTTAACGTCATGCCAATATCAGTCTGCAAAAGGATAAATGGGCAGCCTAATCCATCCACTTGGAGGGTTGTTCAGTTGGATAGGATGAATGTGAAGGTAATTGGAGAAATGGAGGATGTCCTAGCCCACATATCTTCAAATGATAAAGTGTGCCAATTTATTGATATTGTGGTGGCTGACATACCGAAAGCTTATGGGATCATTCTGAGCAGAGACTGGTCGACAAAGCTAAATGGATATTTTTTCTCGGACTGGTCACATCTATGGCTGCCGTATAAAGGAAGCCCGAATCAAATTAAAATTTTGAGGGAGCCTCACATGAAGTACAATGTTACTCAACTCGAAGGAAAAAATGAATCAGTGGATCCTGCTTTGGGAAATTACTTTATTGAATTGGAACCAGGAAATTACCAAGTAGAAGAAGCCAGTGACACGTCAGACGCCCAGCCTGATCTCCTTCAGTTTTCATAGGCTGATGAAATCGATTGTAAAATAGTAAACTTAGCAGTAGAAGTAGATTCCAGTACAGTAGTTAGCGATTTCTGGACACTTTTTTTTTATGGTTCTAAAACATTAGAAGGGTCAGGGGCCGGCTGTGTCCTGATTGACCCCAAGAAGAACAAACATTTTCTTTCATGTAGGTTAGAGTTTGAATGTACAAATAACACAGTGGGATATGAAGCTTTGGTTCAAGGTTTAAAGAAAGCAATTGAATTAAAGGTAAATAATCTGAAAGTTTTTGGAGATTTTGAAATAATTGTAAAACAAATCCGGAATCAAATCCATTACATTTCTCCTCACTTGAAAGCTTACCAAAATGAGGTATGGGATTTACTCAAAATTTTTAATGCATTTAATATTATATCAATTCCAAGAATTAAGAATGCAACAGCTGACTTATTGGCCACATTAGCTGCTAGGCTTGTGCCCTCTAATAATCAATGCTCCGTTGAATTGCTTTTCAGGCCCTCGGTTCTAGATATGATTACCAACCTCCAAGTGTTCGATGACGATCAGCAGATTATAGAATGTTTAACGAATGATGAGGTATTCAAAGGGGCGATTATTGATGATGAAGAACATCAGGCCGAGCTGAAATTTGATAATTTCATCCCTAAAGGAGTCAGAACCTTAGAACGGATGTTTGTTTTAAATGAAAAATTTAGAAGACTAGCAAACGTGAAGACTCACAGCTCATCTCTACAGTTCGAATTGATAAATTTAGGGACTGAGACAAAGCCCAAATATGTGAATCTTGGAAAATGTTGTTCACCAGTAGAAAGAGATAAGTTCATCAGTCTTTTTAATCACTATAAAGATGTTTTCACCTGGACATACGAATATCTGAAGACATATGACACCAGTATCATCCAACATATTATCCCCATCAAATCTGGAGTCAAACCTTATCAGCAACCTTTAAGGAAAATGCACCCAAAATTGGAGCCTCTAATCCAGAGTGAAGTTAAGAAATTATTGGATGCTAGAATCATTTTTAAGGTTAGACACTTTGAATGGGTCTCGAATCTAGTACCAGTGAGAAAAAAATCTGGAGAAATCAGGCTATGTGTGGATTTCAGAAATTTAAACCGCGCTTTGGATAAAGACAATTATCCTATTCCACCCATGGAGCAACTACTACAAATGGTCTTAGGTTCTGAACTATTTTCTTTATTAGACGGATTCTCAGGCTACAATCAAGTATTAGTAGCCGAAGAAGATAGATTGAAGACAACATTCAGGACTAGATGGGGAACTTTCGCTTACCGAAGAATTCCCTTTGGTCTTATAAATGCTGGAGCTACGTTCCAAAGGGATATGGACATAGCTTTCCGCGGTTTGATTGGCCGCAGTGCTGTAGTGTACCTCGATGACATCACGATAATTTCAAAGAGGAGAGAAGAACATGCGTTTCATCTAAAGCAGATTTTTGAACGCTACCGAAAATATGGTATCTCACTCAACCCCAAAAAGTGCGTGTTCGCTGTTACGGAGGGTAAGTTGCTGGGTCATGTAGTTTCAAAAAAATGAATCTCCATAGACCCAAAAAGGATCAAAGCCATTGAACAGATCCCCTTGCCCCATAATAAAAAGGGGATGCAATAATTTATGGGGACAATAAACTTCGTGCGAAGGTTTGTGCCAGACTTCGCTCAAATTGTCAAACCTCTGTAGCAAATGGTGAAGCAAAGTGTACAATTCAAGTGGACCGAGGTGGAGAAGAACGCATTCAGAAAGATTCAAACCACTGTTGCGCACACAACCTCCCTCAAAATCCCAGATTTCGATAAATATTTTATTTTGTACACTTTTGCATATGATGATTCGCTAGCAGTTGTGCTTACTCAGAAGGAAGATGGGGGAGATGAATTCCCCATATCTTTCATGAGCACTGGTCTACAAGGGGACGAATTAAATTACTCGGCTATTGATAAACAATATTACGCAGTGTTTAAAGCAGTGAAACAATTCAGGCCCTACATACTAAAAAACTGAACCAAGATGATCATCCCATACCCAGCTGTGAGGTCTCTTTTTGTACAAAAGGAGTTAGGAAAAAGAAGGGGTAACTGGGTAACAACTCTTCAGGAGTATGACCTTGAGTTCAAGCCAGCTTCTATAGTTAAAGGGAAAGGGTTGTGCATACTAATGACTGAAAATGGAAACAATGAAGAACATGCCTGGGAAGATGAGGCTGAATTACATTTGATGGATGTATGTCCTCTGTTCACAGCCCCGGAATCTTGGTATCGAGATCTTGTGCATTACCTTCAAAAATGATCATTTTCAGAACATTGTAATTCTAAGCAAAGAAGAGCACTGCATCTTAAAACAACTTCCTATCATATTATTGAAGGAATATTATTCAGAAAAAATTACGACGGAGTTCTTCTTAGATGCTTAGAGAAAGAAGATGCGAAGAAGGTAATGACAGACTTGCATGACGGGCCTGCTAGGGGACATTTTTCAGGAGATACTATAGTTCACAAAATTCTCAGAGCTGGATACTATTGTCCCACGCTTTTCAAAGATGCACACGCTCATGTCAAGAAGTGCAACACTTGTCAAAGGTGTAGCGGAAGAAACATTAAAGCAGCAGGGCCATTGAAGCCTGTGATAATAACAGAGCCCTTTGAACAATGGGGGTTAGATATCATTGGGAAGATAAAGCCAAATTATTCCTTGCAACACAAGTATATCCTGATAGCAATTGACTACTTCACTCGCTGGGTCGAAGCCATCCCGTTGCGCAAAATAAATGAGACTACGGTCATAGACTTCTTGCAAGACCATATTATGACCAGGTTTGGAGTTCCAGTTTCTTTATTTTTTGATAATGCTACTTACTTTTCCTCAATAAAATTAACTGATTTTGCTCATGAGAAAGGGATTAAGTTGCATTAGTCTACTAATTATTATCCACAGGGAAATGGCTTAGCTGAATCTACCAACAAGAACCTAATTAGGATTTTAAAAAAGACGGTGATAGAAAATCAGAGGAGTTGGGACTCAGCTTTACCAAACGCCCTTTGGGCTGATAGAGTCACCCCCAAGTCTTCGATAGGTGTGTCTCCATATACCCTTGTGTATGGTAAAGAGGCCATTCTACCCCCCAATATCATGCTACCCTCTTCCATAATAGCTCAAGAATCTAGAGGATCGGATAATGAAGTCTTGCAAATGAGGATATATAATCTTCTGAACGCAGAGGAGTCTCGATCTAAAACTGGAGAACGCTTTAAGAAACAACAAGAGGTAGTAAAAATATGGTTTGATAAACACAATGTGGGAACAAAAGAATTTGAGTTGGGAGATTTGGTTCTCAAGTGGGACCACCCCCATGATGAGAAAGGAAAACACACGAAGTTCCAGCAGTTGTGGGTAGGTCCTTTCTAGATTGCGGCAAAGCTTGGCCCTTCAACTTATAAGTTGCAATATTTACAAGGGTGGGAAGAGAACTTACCAGTAAATGGCTTAGTTCTCAAACCTTATTTTTTCTGAGTTTTGTTTGTGTTCTTCTATCTTGTATATAAATAATATGGCATGGCCGTTTTCTTTGAGTTAGGTGGTTCAATCTTGTTTTAGTTTAATTTCTATTGATTTCAATAAAGGAGGCAAACCCGTGGTTGCATGGAGAACATTAGAATTTTGGAAAGACTAAAGTTCTTGGGTATAAGACTGTATTTTGTTGTTTATCTAAAGGAACTTCTTCCATTTTAGTAGTTTTTTCGAATAGCTATGTACGCATTGAAGTCCTTCTTAACCCTTGTGAAATAAACCAGAATCAAAGGGTCTGGAATACTATTTTGAGGCTCCATCCATGTCACATTTAAAATGTCCTAAGGAGTGACAACAAAAGGGCCCATGGAAAGAAGAAAGGTAAACATTATATTATATATAAATGATCCCATGCCAATAATTTAATGCCAAAAGGTAGATAAGAGTCAAAAGCTCCTATGAAAAGCATTATATCTCAAAACAAATGCTGAACCATATAAGTACTAAATCCCTGAAAGTTCCTCTCCGTCCGTGAGCTAAAACGTGAATACACCTCTCACACAAAAGGGCACTTGGGATAGAGGAGCCTGAATCAAAATTTAGAAAGAAAGGCATGTAGGAGGACTCATATGAAAAGGACAAAAGTCCAAAAGCATGAAAAGTGCTAAAATGGCATGGGAATGAGGAACAAATGAATATTTCTGTTTACCATATGCTACAATCCTATGGTGTCCAAGCTGGCAGCTACCTGAAGACAAAGGTAACAATGAAATTCATCTTTCGGCCTCAAAAGAGTTATCTTGACTTGAAAATCCTGGTTACCACTCTCCCAAATCGGACTATCATCAATGAGTAAAGGTACATATCTTTGCTATTTGAGAAATCTAGATAGCTAGAAGAATTCAATAGGTTCGTTTGTTGTTAAACAGTCGATCACTCAAGGAATAATCGTTTAGAGATCTAGGTTCACCAGGTAATCTCCAATTGTTGCAGCCGCAACTGTTTTCCCCAAATTTTCAAATTTTGGACCCCCTTATTATTTTTAGCATTACTTTGAATCATTGGATCCATGACCCCTTTGTCATGTTTTAATTTTGGACTATGTTAAGGTTAACTCTCCTCTTGTTTTTAAAAATTGTTTATGTTTGAAACTACTGTGGATCGCAGAGTTTAGAGTCTGGTTTGCTGCCTTTTGAACTGTGTTTTCTTTTCGGAAGCCTGCTTCTCATGCTAGCCACTGTTTCGGAAGTCATTTAAACAACTTATCGGAACTTTGTTTCCTTAGGGAGCCTTCATTGTGGAAATAAAGCGATGATCTTAACTTCTTTGTTGTCGCGTCTTCTTGTTTGACCTGTTTATATTATCGAAGGGTGGTCAAGGATGAATTGAAACATTTGTTCTTTGTAAAGCTGATGTTTCGGAGGTGAAATTGGTTTTGACCATTGCGAAACCTTAAGTCGTTCCGAACCCTTAGCGTTTTTATTGATCTGGCATCATAGTTATGTTTTGGATCAGAGGCTATATCTTTAGTTTATCTTCCACCCTTGCGGCTCTCAAAGCAACTAGGTATCCACCGCATAAGTGTTCTGCCCACCGATGCTTATCCGATTTTTGTCGCACATCTGTAGCCTTTCTTCTTCCGCCCTTGTGGCTATGCAACACACTTACCTTCCGACGTCGATGTCTTTCTGATTGCCGACTGAAAGCTTTTTCGCACAAAATTTAGGTCATAGCCCTTCCGACTCCGATAGGCTTAACGGTCTCATGGTGCCTGTCGCCTGTTAAGACCCACTTATGCGCTTGTAAATGAGACTGCCCAGCCGATGTTTAGTGTTTTAAGCCACCGATGACTTTTATCTTCCCATCGTTGGTGAGTTTTTCAAACCCGTGTGTGGACGAGATAGTGGTGCCGGCACTTGTTAAGGTTTCCAGAATAGGAATGCAGTACATGGCCTCTCTTGATGATTAATTGTTTTGGTTGATGTAGTTTGATTTTATTGAAAATGCAGTCCCAATGAATGATAAATGTTGTTTAATTGCAGATGGATTCAAGAAAATTTTATAAATGATTACTGTGAGAAGGCATAGATGGGAGGAGAAGTAGCAGAAAGTTTGGCTGGATCGAAAAATGTAATGCATGAAGCGGACCATGAGCGCTCACGGAAAAGACAAAATGATGATCTTCAACGGTTTCGGGGAGCCCAAAGGTCACATGATTGGGGAAGCCCAAACGATTGGATGGTTTGGTTTAAATGTAGGACAATTAGAGTTTACAGGGGCTTTTTCTAGGGACAAACTTGTGAACTATTGTTTGTAAGAGCAACTATTTCGTTTACGATGAGAAATTGCAAATTTTTCCTATTGGAGAAGGTGCTAGGTGGAATGTTTCAATGTGATAAAATGAACAATGTTGAAGGGGAACTATTTCGTTTTTAACTGTGAGAGCGTTCTAACCTTCTGAACGTATGTTCTTTCCTGAATGTTCTCTAGTATATTCTGTGACATTTTCCACTATGAGTAATGGGATTTTTTTTTTAACTGGTGATGAGCTATCTGGTCATGTATACTTTTATTCATGTTTATATGTTTTGGTTATAAGAACAGCTATCTGTGATTTACCATAACACGTGGGCAGTATTGCATTACTCATGAATTAATATCTAGCTCTCTAGAGATAGCCTAGTTAGTACTTCTTTTCTTGCTTTGTGTGTGATTTAGGTGCTTGTGAGTTTTAAGACAAAAGGTAAGAACCTGTGCATCACTTTGTGAATACTCCTGGCATTCTTTATCAAATCTACATGTTAAATAGGCACTTGCATATGATACTTTAAGTCAAAAATTACAAAAATATATACGGTGGACCGGGCCGCAACCAGTAAAACCTCTAATTTTTTGTTACTTGAACTACGGTAGCCGGACCGCAAACCAGACGGATTCCCCACACCAAACAGTCACGGGCTAGTTGGGAACGTTGACTGGGGAGAATCCCTTGCTGTTGTCGCCTACGAATTTCCAAGCCTCAATAGGACAGTGTATAGAAAAGAATAAAAGTACAAAAGCACAAATTAAATCATATCATTTCTCTCCATTTTCATTTAAAAGCAACATCATATAACCTAGAAGTTGTCAAATGCTCGAGCTGGAATATTAGCATCGAACTGCCGCATCATGTCCCAAGGCCCATCTCCCACTCCAACTAAGACAATTGATAGTGGATATTCATAGCAAAGAAAGTGATATATCCAATGTTAAATATCGTGAGCTTCATAATTAAAAAATGACACCACATTATTGTATTTATACGATTACTTGGATTCCACTATTGCAATGACTGTATTATGTTCTTGTGTACTTAGTTGTCCATTTTCAATGTCAACACTTCTTGTTACCTACACAGAATTAACAACCATATGTTAATGAGATCACGTGTAGAAATCTTGTGCCTAAGAGGACTTGAAGATTCTGATTTTTGTCAAGATCTAAAACAAGGGAAAAAATTGTTCAGCATAAATAAAGGGTGTGATCATAATTAATAAAAACCAAACTCAATGCATAAGTGTAACAAAAATGTCTACAAACAACAAGAACAACAATGCTCAATGTATATACTATAAATAGTGCAAAAAGCTTGTACCTAAGAGGACATGAAGATTCTCAGTTTGTCTAGGACTCTAGATCCAAAACAAGAACAGAATGCAAAACTTTATAGCACAAAAAAGGCCATTATCATAATTCACAAAAGTTTGTATTAAAACTTTAGAACGAAAACAATAATAATGACTGCAAAAAGCTTTCCCCTAAGAGTACTTGAAGACTCTCATTAAGATTCAAAATAAGGATAAAAGTTTTGTGACATAAAGGCCATAGTCATAACTCAGGAAATAAATGCTCACTGCACAAATGCAACAACAATTCCTAAAAACAATAAGTACACCCATGCTCAAGGTATATGGTATAAATAATTCAAAAAATACTAAATTTTTTGAATAAATAGACAACAAACAAAACAGACCATTCAACCAAACTAATAGTTTGTTTTGATAACCAATTTATATAAATAAGATTTGCAACATGTCCATCTACAATTATCAAGAGAACATGGTACTGCCCACCACTTTGTTCCACAATACGGATTGCTTCTTCAATCATTGGGGCAAAAGATGTAGGCCCTACATAAACATGGGATATATACAATACATACAAATATCAAATAAACCATTCAGACACTCTTTTCAAGATTTAAGGCTTTGATATGCTAAAGGCAATTTAATCTTCATATATTCAGGTGGCATGTCAAAATTTCACTAACTAACCAGCCAGTTGAAGATGTGGAACAATCTCCCTATAACGTCTCAATGCTTCTTCAAATCCTTTGCATAGCCTATCATCTGGATAGAAGATAAACACACTTTGATAATGTGTTGAAGCTGTGAAATGAAACAACAATGTATTATTAGCAACAACCATATTTCTCATTTTTCGGAATTCATATTAACCAACATAAGAAAAATAGATTGAGCAAAATTTAAACAATTTTTTTTTATCAAAATAGAGATAAAAAATTGCCATCCCTAAAACCAAAACAAGGGATCAAGTTGTCCTCATCAAAAGAATATAAGGTCCTCCCAATGATAGATATTTCTTGTTCGTACGGTTTTGGATTATCTCCTAGGTGGTGCAAGCTTTGGCGATTAAAATACCTTGCACCTAAAATCCATTAAAAAAATGTAAAAGTGATTAATTTGATTTGAATTGCTTTGAAGAGTAAAATTCTCGCATAATTATCAAATTCATCTAAAATACCCATAAAATCTATAATCAATACATATGAGATGTTTACAGAAACCCATTAACTGTTCTTGTTCTCAAATAAATGAAGCTGACCACATTTGGATAAAGGCAGATTTCCTATTTTAAAATTTTAAAATTTCATGGAAATTATGACATTAAAAAATTCAGGATCATGTGTTATATAACTTACCTATCCACTCATTGATCTTAGTGAAGTCAATCCCCACAATCAAGTTGGAAGATTCCAGGACAACCCATGCAAGAGTTGCAGTCACATACAACAAAGATAAAATAAAAAAATCAGTGAATCTCCAACAAAACTACTATATCTTTCAAGATATATTTTGAATAACACCATTCCTGTTAGTATATGGTTGTCCAAATTTCACAGAACATCCACATCAAACTATGCGGCACATGTATTCCAAACATTATCTGCAACACCCTCATTTACCCTTAATTTAACATCAGAGTTCATTGCAATTAATAACTTTTCCTGAGGAAGATAGATTTATAAATTATCCTTGACCTTTCAAAGAGAATAATTTTAAACCAGCACATAACATCTTTATCCCAAAAAACAAGAATAGGTTGTATGCAAACATTTACAATTTTCAACTTGAAAAAAAAATCAGAACACCAAAAATTGTCAGAAATCAAACTTAGTTAAAAAATGCATGTTCAAAATATTGAACTCAACAATAATAAACTCATATAAGGGAACACAACTCTTGAATAAAATGGTAAAAGAAGAAAAGTAATAAGTAATTAGTAGTACAAACACATTATAGTTGAACGTAGCGAGAGCACATCCATGAATTGGGTGGGATTAGACAAAGTCGTAGCTTGTCCGGTCGTAGCCTAGTTAATAGACAAATTTCACATTTGATTTGTGACCTTCTCTATGACCTTGGTACTCGCAGAGCCAACAATACCATCGGCATGTGGCCCAGGTTTAAACTTAGGTTCAAATTTTGACCGTGGTTTATTAGGGATATTCTCATAAAGGAGCCCATAATGATCATAAATCAAGTATAACTGCTGAGCTCATAAAATAGCCTTCTCCTCATTCATAACTATGTATATCGAGACATCCTTCGCAATATAAGGAAATAAGTATTTGAGGAACCACTCCAACAAAAACTAAGGTGGAATGTTGGCCTTAATCAACCTCTTTCATCGGCACCACTCTTGAATATGGGCAGAGATGCATGTGTATTTATCTTGATTAAATGTCGACAAGAGCTTGACACTCGCACCGTAATGTACCAGTAGTTGAAATCGGTTATGAAAGGTCATGGATAGGTCATTAAATGTATGTTTCCCCAGGAAAATCTATATACTATTTCGCCAAAGGACCCGTGAGGGTTCATTGAAACAGTCATATGCGAACAGAGTCATGGTTCAAATACTTTGAAGAGCACCATAAGTGGAAAGTAGTCACATGTTCTCTAGGGTCCTCACCACTCTTACCTTCAAACTTTAGAATGTTCGAACGAATCTTGGTGGGGAAAACCGACCACATCGAATCGTGAGATACCAGATCATTGGTCAACTTTGAAAGGTCAAGAAAATTCAACGTATCCAAGAAAGGGAGCCTAGGTTGTGCCATCTAGTCCCACGATCCCTGAAAATGTTGTTTCATATAAGGCTGATTATAATAAAGTGTTATATTTTCATAAAATTATAGCAGTATATCTTAATTGTATTTATCAATAGGATCACTAGAAGATAGACAAAGCACATAACAATAACACGAGTATTTTTCTCCTAGGAAACCCAATTGGGAGAAAAACCAACAACCTTCGTCTAGAGATGATAATTCTGAGATCATAGTACAATGGAGATGTTGATGCCTAGAAAAACCCAGGTACCGACAGTAGGGATTCTACCCAATAACCATTCCCAATTAGATCGTTTATCATTTGGAATGGGGAATCTGTCCGGTTAGCGGCCCGGCTACCATAGAATTAAAGAAGTGTTTAAATCTATTTTACCAGATGCGGCCCAGTCCACCATTTATATGATTTTATATTTTATGATGAAATGCAAGTGCCTATACTAAATGCAAGTGATTAGTGGGTAAGAACCTCACTAGATATGTGTATTTCTTGCCTCCATTTTACCGCTGCAGCCCCATAATCACTCTACGAAAGCAAAGAAACAACTAATCTATTATAAACTATTCTAACTATCCCCAGGGACAAAAATTTATATCAGCGTGAGTAATATGCTGTATTGTTTTCACATATAATCCTACAAGTAGTTGTTAAATTCTTCATACATAAATACAATAGAAAGATAACACAAATATAGCTTTGTTAAGTTAAAACATCCATTACTCATGGTTAGGATTATTAATCCTCCCTTGTCCAAATTTGGTCATATGTCTAAATCAGGAGTCATGTCTAAATCGAGAGTCCATCTAGTCTATTTATAGTCATTAGCACCATTGGGTCCACTTGGCCTAATTGGGGAAAATGTTTCAGTTACTAAAGTGTGGGGAACACTAATTGAGGATTACTTCCATTGATTGCACTTAATTGCATCAGTTTAGGAGCCTCCTAGACCAATCCCTACAATTTAGGAGCCACTGGGAGTGTTGAAACCAACCGAAACCAACCAAGGTCAGTTCAATTCAGTTAATGACTTGTCAAGCTAAGTTAGGAGTCAGTTACATTCAGTTCTAGTCCTCTACATTTAGTTAGCACTAGGTTTACTTGACTACACTCATGAGTGGTGCATTTAGTTATTTAGCCTTAGTCAACACTGAATGTAACACTTGAGTTGTGTTTTAGAGCTCCGATAGACTCCAGTTATGGTTTAGACAAGGTCAATTAACTACTAAGTCCTCCGATAGTGATTTAGACAAGGTCTTAGTTACCTACAGTCAAGTAGAGTCTATCAATTAGAATTTCCTCATGTGGATTCGAATTTCATGTGGCTATTAAATCCATTGTACTTCATTGTAATTATTATCTGATTACTTTTTGATTAATGAAAGCATTCACAGCTACAAGCGATTTTTGCACTGTTTCATTCTTCAATTGCTGAGTAAATTGTGTGATATATTTTGTGAGTTGTGTGTTTATCCACAGATCTATGTGCTCAATTTAATATGGTATCAAAGCCTCGATGGACACGACACCTCTCCTCCTCAGATCTCCAACTAGATCATTTTTTGAGAAAATTGCTCCTTCCAGTACTACACCAGAAGTGGAGAATTTACCACTTAATATCCCAAGTTAGGAATTTGTTGATCAAGATTGCTTGATCAACTATGCTGGGTGTGAAGGAAATTCCAAAATTTCATATTGTCGACCTTACTTTGTATGTTTGATTGTGTGACAGGTTATCAAATTTTCTTACAACATTCGCTACAAGCAGCCTCTTCTTCTCACTGCATTCACTACAGCAGCTCAGTTCTTCTTACTACATTCAAAATGGCTCATCCAGTGGAGCCTCTCACTCCCTTCAACTATCACAAGTGGAAGGATGACATGGTGGTAATGCTCCGCACCAAGCAGCTCTTTAGACTCATAGAAGAAACGGAGGAAGAGCTAGATTCAAATAAAGACAAAGCTAAGTACATGAATAGGCTTGATGAAGCCCATGGACACTTTCTCTCCTTAGTCTCTATAGATCTTCGATTCCACATCCAATAATTGAAGACTCCCAAGGAGGTTTGGGACAAGCTTGCCTCCTTATTTGATAAGCAGGATGAGATGAGGATCCATCATCTAGAAAATGATCTGATTACTCTCAATCCATCCAATTTCGAATCTCTGAATGAATTCTTCACAAAGTTCAAGAACCTGATATATCAGTTGAAGCAATGCAAAGTGAAGAAGGATGAAGATCAATTCATCCTTGCCCTTCTCACAAAGATCAATGCAGACTACTCAGTCTTTGTATCCACCTTCCAAACAGTAAGGCTCACTACTCCAAATTGGAAGATGCCCACTCTTAATGCCTTCATCCAATCTCTTATTTCTGAGAATGATAAATTGATCCAAATGGGGATCATTCAATCTTCCAAAGATCTAGCTCTAGTTGCAAGAGGAGATAAGGTAGCGAATGACAAAGGGAAGCAAAGGGATGAGTTCCCTGTGAAGAAAGAGTAGTCAAAAGAACCTTCAGGTTCAAAGAGAAGCAAGAAGAATGGAAAAGGCAAGGTCCTCTGCTCTTACTGTGGAAGGGGCTTTCATTCAAAAAGCTCCTATATGAGAAGAAAACTTGATGAAATGGATCTTATTTTGAAGAAGCATAACATTTATGTACCTGCTAGCACAAGGAAGGATGAATCTGAAGAAGAAGAAGATGAAGAATACCAAAGGAAAGGCCATGCACTGAAGGCTTGTTGCACATTAGCACATGTCTTCCTCATTGATTTTGGAGCTTCCAACCATATGGCTGCATCCAAAGAATCATTCTCTTCTTTTCAGTCCTTTGATGGTCCTAGTATTCAGATGGGCAATAACAGTAAATTCAAAACAAAGGGGAAGGGCTCTGTCAAACTTGAACATGGAAAGTTCAAAGATGTGTTATTTGTTCCCTCCCTAGCTTCAAACCTGTTATCTATCTATAAGATGACCCATACTGGATCTCCAAAGCAAGTGATATTTGGTCCTAACTTAGTGGAGATCACAGATATCTCTACTGGGAGAATCATAACAAAGGTTACTGCAAATCATGCTTCAAAAGCATATGAGTTATCACATTTCATGCCTCCTTCAGAACCAGTGCACTCACAGCAGCCACTTGCAAGGGAAGGTAAAATCATTGCACCTACTTCTTTTACAAATTCTACTAGTATTGCAGATCCATCTTTATTAGTTTATGAGATTAAGATTCAGGGTGACTCAGATCTAGATTCAGTCCCTACTTCTAAACTGGAAGCTAGGAAGATGACTGGAAACTCACCTGACACTTAGAAAGGAAAGACCCTTGCGCTATGCCATGCAATATTACCTCCTTCAGAGAGATGCAATAGACTCCCTGTAAGATGCTATATGGCAAGGGCTCAGTCTCACTACATTCAGAAGAATGGATATGACCATACACCTCTTCATTCAGCAAGAGACAAAGGTTACATTCCTCCTTCCTTCCATCATCATTTTTGGAGAAGAAGGAGAAGTCTACATGACATGCCCCAGAAGACCTGTGCACAACACACCATGCATGCTGCTTCACTACCTCACAGAGATGAAGATTGCAGCAACATATTTTCAAGTTTTTCAAACTTGAGGCCTGATTCTACCTGCTTAGATAGAGGGGGGGAATTTTTCCCATGTGGTTTTTTCCCCACCTCCTTGTATTAAGCAATTACTATATTTTTACTTGATGTAATGGGTGACCTATGGTCTTAGTTACTAGGTCCCACAGTTTGTCCAAGTTAGCATTCAGGGGGCGTGTTAGGATTATTAATCCTCCCTTGTCCAAATTTGGTCATATGTCTAAATTAGGAGTCATGTCTAAATTGGGAGTCCATCCAGTCTATTTATAGTCATTAGGACCATTGGGTCCACTTGGCCTAATTGGGGCACATGTTTCAATTACTAAAGTGTGGGGAACACTAATTGAGGCTTACTGCCACTGATTGCACTTAATTGCATCAGTTTAAGAGCCTGCTAGATCAATCCCTACAATTTAGGAGCCACTGGGAGTGCTGAAACCAACCGAGGTCAGTTCAATTCAGTTAATGACTAGTCAAGCTAAGTTAGGAGTCAGTTACATTCAGTTCTAGTCCTCTACATTCAGTTAGCGCTAGGTTTACTTGACTGCACTCATGAGGGGTGCATTTCTCACCTACCACAGTCAGTTATCCTTAGTCAACACTGAATGTAACACTTGAGTTGTGTTTTAGAGCTCCGATGAACTCCGGTTATGGTTTAGACAAGGTCAGTTAACTATTGATTTCTCTGATAGTGATTTAGACAAGGTCTTAGTTACCTACAGTCAAGTAGAGTCTATCAATTCAAATTTCCTCATGTGGATTCGAATTTCATGTGGCTATTAAATCCATTGTACTTCATTGTAATTATTATCCGATTACTTTTTGATTAATGAAAGCATTCACAGCTGCAAGCCATTTTTGCATTGTTTCATTCTTCAATTGCTGAGTAAATTGTGTGATCTATTTTGTGAGTTGTGTGTTTGTCCACAAATCTATGTGCTCAATTTAATTTATTGCACAAGATTCGAAACAGAAAATGAAAACATTCATAAACTGTAAAAATAATTCAACAGGTTGGAACGATCTCATAGTTATGCAATAACCCAAAATAGAAGTAGTTCACATTCAACAATCCACATAATCTATCTTGAAGCTCATACTGTCCTTCCTCCAGGAAAACGTTTGGTTCTCTTTATTTATAAAACTAAGTAGTTCTCCTTATGAAAAAATTTCAGCACATAGGTCTCCTAGAAAAATTCCCCTTCCATCTCTATTCTACCCCTATTTATACAAAATTACACATGACTTTTCAGCTACCCTAGCCTTTTGGGATTCCTTACCTCTCTGATTACAAAATTTTGTCTTCTAGTGTGCTCACTAGGAAAATTGAACAAATACGAAATATTACATATTAAATTCCACGTGTGAATAAGAAAAATTTAAGAGGGCCTAGATGATAATTTAATGAAAATGCCCCATGCACGAGCTTCAGTAGCTATGACTCTATAGTCCACTTGCTCTAATATGCATGCAATCAATTCGTGCTTGGTGAGCTACGATTCGATTTCCTTTACCTTTGGTCAGGTCTATATTAACCATTCATCTAAAAGATGTTTATGCACTGAGGCCTGTGCAACCCAAGTTCTGATGAATTCCTCATTAATGCTTTCAACTTTTTGGATACTTTGCTCATCCCCTTGCAACTTGTCTTGTAGATTCTTCAATAGTTTCTATTTGTTCGAGTAGTTTCTGTTATGCCTTCCATTGCGAGAAGTCGAGCATCTTCATCGGTCTTATGCATAATCGTCTCCTCAGTTACCATGACAACCACAGGTTGATCACCCATTTTCATTCTCTTTTCTTTTCTCCTCACTATTCTTTTCCTATCCAGGTCAAAAAATATTGTGTCAATGTCACATCCCCGACCCTCCGACTGGCGAAGAGGACGCAACCAACACCAAACAACCAAGAAAACAGCCCCAGGAACATGGACATACATCAATCCTAAAATTAAAAGCTTGAACATAATGCATAACAGGATGCATAATCCATCATACAAGATACATAACTCATCAACATATAGCGGAAGCAAACACACATACAATTCCAGCTTTCAAGATGTTCATTATAATTCATTTGACATCAATATAATTGCAGAGATGGAATAGTCAAGGTAACTTATATTTTGATGAAGAACTCGTCCCGCAACCAGCTACGTCGCTGCAATGTTCCACCCAACCATAGGCCAGCGTGCTCATCAATCTCTCAGCAACACTGCCACCCCCGAGCTGGGCATGATTCCTCAAGGAATAAGGGTCAATGCAGGCTTATAGATAGCCAAGGTTTGCCAACACATAGCCAAACCCACACCATAGGGTTCACCAGGTTTTCAAGGAGCTAGGATAGGCTAAATGCTAAGATGGTGGCCTCAACACCAATCTTCTCATGCATCTCCAGCCTCTAATCCCACTCACAACAGTCCAAAGACCACCCACTGCATACCGCAGCAAAACAACCCACTCACGGCTCTGTGATGAAGGAAAAGATGATCGGGGACAGCGCCAAACAAAAGATGAACACAGCTCAAGCCCACAAGGCAACTCAGAGTTGTTCTTGGTCCTAGCGTGGCCAAAACAACTCAGCAACAACCCAAAACTAGGGTACTTCAGCAACCCAAATTCACAATAAAAATGGTGGCAACTTTACGCAGTCCACAATGGATAAGAAACAGAACTCCCAGCATAACCATGGGAAACTTGAACACAGATTTGGCAATCAACAGCCAACAAAAACGTAGGGAAGACAACAGTCCCACAATGTAATCAGTGAGCACGGCTCACAACATGGGAAAACGACTACAACAGTCTGTGCGTGGGGGAAACTTGCACCAGACCCCAAATGTAACAACATATACAACCAATAAACGAAATCACAGCATGAGGATAGACAGCAGTTCGTCCTGGACAACTAACCAGCGGAAAAGACTTACACAGGCCGCAACACAGTCCCTGATCATAGAAGATGGCTTTCCACAGGAAAGATCGTGGGCGATAGTGGCCGAACAGCTCCCAGCCTACTACGTGAGCAACAACAACGCTGAATCCATAGTCGGCCCATGAGGAAAGGATACAGCCACACCATCCGCAACCCATAGAGGAAAACTGTGTGGGTAAACCAGGAAAGCTCCTGTGCATGAGAAATGAATAGCCAAGGCAAGAGATGGCGTCCCTATGTGAGGATGAACAGAACCGGCCTAAGCACGCGGATGAACAGACAAAAACGGGAGGAACGAACAGACCACCATCGTGAAGGTTGAAGACTAGGTGTGAGAGTGAATGAATGAAGTTTCTTCTGCCCCACGCGATGGTGAAGAGGAGAGGCTGCTAGTGGAGTGGGCACGTGGGCAAGGACTGACAGTCCTACCACAGCCACCACTGCTCAGCATTAACTACCTCAATTAACTCCACAAGACATTCAAGAGGTGGGAGACAAGGGAAGATGGCAATTCAAACAAGGCTTCCCCCCCAAAGACCAAGGTTGACATCCCCCCACACCTTATCCTTTGGAATCATGCCCTTTTCATTCAACATTGCACTGCCGTAGCTAATTGTGGTTTATTTTATTTGATGTGCGTGTTTACATGATGCCAAACTATAATGTGCCGGATAGCACGATATACCATCGGCAATTATCCCCATTGCCGAGACATACACAACCAAATCGATGGTGGGGCTTTTTCCTTTAGCTCCTCACCATGATTAATTACAATATATACATCATGCAAACAGGGTCAAAACTGGGGTGTTACATTCCCCTCCCCCTTGGAGTAACACCGTCCTCGGTGTTCCATTACATATATACAATACATATACAATTGCACATCAAAATTTCAAAATTTTGCAGATCTGTCCCACATTCAATCATTTACTCTGAACGTTCAAGACTAAGCCCCTCGGCTTCCATGGACTTCTCCCGCTGGTTCTCAACTTTCAGCTTATCCTGAAGTCTAGGAACTTTGCAGCTATTGCCTTCTTCATGTTCCCTCATTGGGAAGTCCCGGCGTAAATGATGTCCTCCGCATCCCCAGCATTTCACTGGCTGCTTCATCTTTACTTGCTTAATTTCTTTTGAGTCTTCATGCCTGGACCGTTTCCCAACGGGTCGCTTGGACGAATGTCCCATTGCTGATCCACCTTCCTTTCATTTGCCGATTTCTCCCAGAAGGATTTTCACCTCCATTTGGAAACCAATAGAGTCTTGCAAAATCTGGTGGTTCATTTCATTCTACCTCTTCTGTATCTTGAGCATCTCCCCAAGATTCTCGTAGGTCTTGGCAATCACTTGAAGGAGACTTCCAGCTAAGTCCAACAACTTTTGATCTGTTGCCATGATCAATGTGCACCACCTGGTTTCACTTTTCTCACCTATGAAATGCACCATTGAAATTCTGTCAGACCAAGCATAATATAGGCATTAAAATTAGTTAGTTAATTATCCAATCGACATGACAGTCCAAGCCTTATCAAGGAGACTTTCATATTTGTCATGCCTTCCCAATAGGCACAGGAGCTCATTCATGTCCATCCTTGGGCAAGGAATTAACTATTCCAGCAATTACAATTTACTTTAAGCAAATACACACATTCCATTTTCAGTCATACATGCATTCAACAATATTTTGTCTTCACAATGCATAAATATATATATAATGAAAAGGGCAAGAGAGAGCAGCAAGAGTTTTTCCCCTCTTTGTTTTGTTCCATCCTGGAACCCACACCACTGCCGTGGCCTTTCATGCTCTCAACCTCCTTCACTTCACCATGAATGTTGGACCAATCTCTCTTGGTCATGACACTTAGTGTCTTCAGTCTATTCCAGACCTCTAAACCATGGATTCTCTCCACATGGTTTGTCTCAACTGCTAGGAACCTCACGGTCTCACTAGCACCTTTTTCATTGCCGCTCCTTCCGTGCTTTCCAGGACAGTCACATGTCCACATGCACCTCTAGGATGCTCTCATAGTCCTCGCTTCCAGTGATACCTACATCCAAACATTGAATAGATTCAAATTTTTAGTTTATTCTCATCGGTTTTATCTCTAGAACAAGAGCTTAAAACATCATAACCAAATCATATACAAATGTATACTCATGAGCAAAATAATCCAATACTTATCTGTATTGTGCATTTCCTCGTTCGTCCACAGGATCCTGCTTCGCTTTGCAAACCTTGGGATCACCTATGGACTTGGATGTTAGGTCAGCACGCAGGCTACTCCACAACATCCTTATATATATATATCGGGCACAGTCAAGCCAACCTTCAGTTGGGTTTATCAGCCTACCAACAAATCACCTGCACTTATATCAACAATCAATCATCATCCAAGCCAACACCATTGGGTTTAAGGCCATCAACAATTAACATACACTATACCAACAATAACCCTTACTCCGCAACCCCTCACAACAACCATTTACCTTTTACCTTTTACCTATCCACACAAGCAATATAAGCAAACTCATCAGCGTTATTTCTCTAAAAACTGTAACCATATTTCATATCATTCACTACCAAGTATTGAGACACTAGGAGTGCGTCCACTCCCTAGGGTGTAATCAATATTGAAAACCCTTTCATGATCCGACATCGCGAAAGTGTGCACCCCTTTCCTATGTTAGCCATGTAGGCCCTATTCATACTCAAGCAATCGGTCATCATGGAAATAAAATCAAAACATGTTCTGCATATGGAATTTTTAACAATTAAACATGCATATTCTTAGCAAGGGTTGTAGAACACTTATCCATTTGCTGACGCAGTATGCCTTTGTTAAGGAAGAATGGGGGCTCCTTCTTTGAGTTAACAGTCCCTTGGTTAGCCATCCCAAATCCTTTTTACATTTCATATCCACACATGTCTTACTAACATAATTTATACCATCTCACTGAAGTTACTACCAAACATGCAGTGCAGATGAGACATTTCCAAAATGTCCAATGGCGTTTCACCCAAAACCCATTTCCAAGGGAAAACCTTCCCATGAATTTTGGCTCTTGCAGGCCATCACACATGATCTTCCTGCAACGTGCACCCCTGGCACATTCATCAAATAGCCAAACAGTCAATCATTATCTGATAATACAATCCAAATTGATTGTTCCATAACCAAGCAATGACATTGGTAATCAAATTCAATAGGAAATTGCAATTCTGTCTACTACAGAAATTAGTTTGCTTTTAACATAATACAAATACCCACTTACAATGCATCCTCCTGACACAATCTTATGCAAACCAATAGTGATTAGTATTCGTCAGCAATTTCTTAAATATGAAATTCACAATTCAGATTTAACAACCCATTATGCATACCAATTGGCTTTACAGTCATAAGACTCTTCTCATAAGGTTTGGCTCTTTTACATGGTAGATTCTGGCATTGGTTAGGGTCTTACCTCTAACTGCCATGCTCGAAATAATCTACCTGAAACATGAGCTTCAATCAACCGAACACTTGGTAAGTCTAGATGCATATAAACTTCTCATTGCTACAACCATCACTGAAGCATTTTCAGAATTTATAAAATCCAAATACTTCCTGCTGTTAATCACATCAATATTGTCAAAACCCATTTTACTTCATGCAATCATCATCATATTTGCAAGGTATAGTCACAGCATTCATGCAATTAAATGAAATGTTTAGATACTCCTTACTTCACAAGCGTATCATTTGTACCACCTTGCTCTTCAATAGAGCATTTCTGGCAGCCAATTGATCATGACTATCCTGCATTCATAACGACCTTTGAAATGGTTCTTGAATTGTCATCAATTCCTCATTTCAGCCATTAGTTATTCATAATATCACATGCACTCATCTCTATGCAATGCATCACAACATTTGCACCTTTACCTATGCAAGCAGTCACTCACACCCTTCATATGCATCCATCCAATGCATAACTACAAGATTCATAAAATATTCTTAATGCCTATCCATTCAATGCTACCTTTCATTGATTCAGGAATACTATTCATTCAACATACCATGCATGGCCTAACCATGACTACTTCATATAGGATGCATTACTATAATCAATATCATCAACATATATAGGCATGACACCTTTCTATATTCAAACATCCACATGGTATGAGGTTTCTTACCTTTACCATTCCATGGAATTGTCATAATCAACTCTTACCTGCATGGGTCGTACTTACACCCTTGACATGACCAATTTGGTTGGTATCTTGCAGAGGATTGCAGACTTTGCTCACCAACTTTTGATTTTGGACTTGTTTCCTTATCCCTTCCTCCCAAGGGTTGCTAGTCACATTTGTCAGCATCAGCAACATTTTCATCCATGCCCATGTCATCATTGGTTTTTCCACTAATGCCAACATCAAAGCAATGGTAATCATTAGTGGTTCATACAAACATATCCTCATACATTTCATGCATAAAACTTATAAAATGTAGTTATAATCAGCAAGATAGGGTTAAGGAAACTTCCCTTTCAAATCCATCATCCTTGCATGGAATTCCTCTTCCACACAACAGCTGGTTAGCCTTCATAGTCCTTGCTACCTCTGGGCATGCAACTGTCCAGATTTGTCCATTTGATAGCAGTAGCCATCATTAGCACTTTGCTGCTCCATGCTCAGATTCTAGTAACTTACCCTTGTTCCCTACTGGATAAGCTTTCCAACGCCTATCCACATACTTCATTCTGACGCCAGGTGTGAAAACCACACCACTTATAAAAATGAAGACTTTCACCAAATCTTGGCATTTTTACACACCACTGCATTTTGGACTGGGTGCCAACTTCAGCCACCTGTAAATCCACTGAAAGGCAGCTGAAAAATCCTGCTGAAAAACAGCCGAAATCTACTGAGAAATCCCACTTGGAAATCTCAAAATTTCCTTGTGCAGAATCGGATCTCATTCCAAATATCAATCCAACGTTTCGGTAGTCCGAACCACTAGCTTCTCCGCTGTTCATTGGAAATTGGATCTTCTAACCCATCGGACGGCTAGTTCTCTAAGCTTCCAACACTCCGGCAGTCCGATCTTCATCTTTCATCCGACACCCATCGGCTTCCCAATCAACTAAATTTTTTCGATGTTTTGGGACGATCTTTCTTTGGATTCCGGTGTATTGGTGGACCGATCCTCTAATTTTCTTCTTCTTCTTCTTATCGCCACATCAGATGTTCAAACAACTATTATTTTCCGACGTTTCGGCGATCTTTGGAAGATATCTGCTGAAACTGCGGCTCTGACTTCAACTAATTTCCTCTGACACTTGTCTTCTCTTCTTCCGTTGCATCAGCAACCTCATCTTCTATTTTTCTCCGATGCTTGCCACTGCATCAGCTACTCAAAGAGCTAAACTCTTCCGACGGTTCCATACTTAAACAAATTTTGAAAATTTGTCTTTCTACTTTCTTCCGCCGACGTATCGGCACCCTTCGCGTTTTCTTCTCCGACGTTATCGAAAGTTCTTCTGGCCAACTGAGCCGACATATTGGCGCCTTCAACATCTTTCTTCCGCTGTTCATCGATGATCAGAAACATTACCATGCTGGTGATCAAACCTTCTATCCTTCAGAAGGATAGTCCTTCAGACAGACGCAATGGCGGCCCAACATCCTCGATTTTCTCCCGATTGGTGGCCAAATCTACTGTGGCACACCCTAATCGGCGTCAACAGTCGCTTCTCGTCGGAAGACTTAGTGCTTTCGGCTTCCGAAACGGCAGCACGCAAAACACTATCTTCTTCCGGTGGCAGTCTTTCCTCATCGGCAGGCTAGTGGTTTTGGCTTCCAAAATGGCGGTGCACAAACCACTATCTCCTTCGGATTGTCCGATGTTTTCATTACTTAGAATAATTTTTAAAAATTCTTTCACGGCGTCGGCGGTCTTTCCACATCGGAAGTCTAGTTCTAGACTTCCACAACGGCGGGTGCACGTACAACTTTGTCCTTCCGATGGCTGACGACTTTCCATCAGATGCCTAACTTCCTAGCCATCTGTAACGACAGCACTCATTCAACCTTTTTCCGTCGACGATTTCAACAATTTGAAAATTTTGTCTTTCTTCTTTCCACAGAATATAACACCTGTCGGTGGTCTGAACCATTACGTACTATTGCATCAGAGTTTTAGTCCCTTCAACAGCTGCAACGGTGGACTGTCAAACGCTAAACTCTTCCGCTACATCGGAAGTCCCTTCCACTTAGTGTTCCAATGATACGACCGTTCCAACACTTGGGCAAATTTCCGCAATTTTCCTCCAAACCGCTCTCCGTCGGGCATGCCTTCGTCTAACTCTTCTGCTACGGTGGAAGTCTTTCCCACTAAATGTTTCGATGGCTCAAACACTTAGACAAGAAAAAAAATCAAAAATTCTTTTCCGCTGCTGCGCCTCGTCGGATGGCCTTTCGACGTATCGGAGGAGCTTCTCACTAGCTCTTCCGACTGTTCAACACTTAGAAAAAATTTCAAAATTTTTTCTATCATCAAATTCTGATCTCTGCTGGGCAGAAACAAGTCCTGCCTCTGTCACTACATCCTAGTGGTCCATGCAGGCCCATGCTGCAACATGAGCTCTAATACCACTCTATCACGTCCCCGACCCTCCGACCGGTGAAGAGGACATGACCAACACCAAACAACCGGGAAAACAGCCCCAAGAACATGGACAGACATCAATGCTGAAATTAAAAGCTTGAACATAATGCATAACAGGATGCATAATCCATCATACAAGATACATAACTCATCAACATACAGCGGAAGCAAACACACATACAATTCCAGCTTTCAACATGTTCATTATAATTCATTTGAAATCAATATAATTGCAGAGATGGAATAGTCAAGGTAACTTATGTTTTGATGAAGAACTCATCGTGCAACCAGCTACGTCGCTGCAACGTTCCACCCAACCATAGGCCAGCGTGCTCATCAATTTCTCAGCAACACTGCCACCCCCGAGCTGGGCATGATTCCTCAAGGAATAAGGGTCAATGCAGGCTTACACATAGCCAAGGTTTTCCAACACACAGCCAAACCCACACCATAGGGTTCACCAGGTTTTCAAGGAGCTAGGATAGGCTAAATGCCAAGCTGGTGGCCTCAACACCAGTCTTCTCATGCATCTCCAGCCTCTAATACCACTCACAACAGTCCAAAGACCACCCACTGCATACCGCAGCAAAACAACCCACTCACGGCTCTATGATGAAGGCAAAGACGACCAAGGACAGCCCCAAACAAAAGATGAACACAGCTCAAGCCCACAAGGCAACTCAGAGTTGTTCTTGGTCCTAGCATGGCCAAAACAACTCAACAACAACCCAAAACCATGGTACTTCAGCAACCCAACTTCACAATAAAAACGATGGCAACTTTACGCAGTCCACAATGGATAAGAAACATAACTCCCAGCATAACCATGGGAAACTCGAACACAGATGTGGCAATCAACAGCCAACAAAAACGCAGGGAAGACAACAGTTCCACAATGTAATCAGTGAGCATGGCTCACAACATGGGAAAACGACTCCAACGGTCTGTGTGTGGGGGAAACTTGCACCAGACCCCAAATGTAACAACATATACAACCAACAAACGAAATCACAGCATGAGGATAGAAAGCAGTCCGTCTTGGACAACTAAGCAGCGAAAAAGACTTACACAGGCCACAACACAGTCCCTGAGCATAGAAGATGGCTTTCCACAGGAAATATCGTGGGCGATAGTGGCCAAACAACTCCCATCCTACTACGTGAGCAACAACAACGCCGAATCCACAGTCAGCTCGTGAGGAAAGGATACAGCCACACCATCCACAACCCGTAGAGGAAAATTGCATGGGTAAACCAGGAAAGCTCCTGCGCATGCGAAATGAACAGCCAAGGCAAGAGATGGCGTCCCTGTGAGGATGAACAGAACTGGCCTAAGCATGCGGATGAACAGAGAAAAACGGGAGGAACGAACACTACTACATTTCGACCAAAAATCCGACGGCCGAATTGTCGGATTTTCGACACTTCCCTGTCGCATGTACGACACTATGATTTTTTTTTAAGTGTTGGAAACTTGTCGTCGGTTATCTGACATCTTCCGAAACCGTCGATTAAGCGACACCTCAGTTCACCGTTGGTTAAATCTAAAGCGTTGGTTAAGCGACAGCCTTGCTTCGACGGTAGTGAAATTTTTTAAGAAAATAACTTTCATGCCGTCGGTTAAGCGACAGCAGATCCGTCGGATAAGTGACGGTTAGTCATTTAAAAAAAAAATAACCTTCATGCCGTCGCTTAAGCGACGGATATATGTAGTACGCATCGAAAAAGCGACATGGAGACCGTCGCTTAAGCGACGGAAGTGATTTTTTTTTATTTTATAATATTTGCAAATTGGGTATATTTTTAAACAGTCATTTTGGTGTGAAGTAGCTCATCCTTTATGTCTTCTTGTGTGGTTGTCCCAAATAAAATTTCAGGTCTGCAATCTATTTTTTGCATTTCCACTGTTTATGAGTTTATAGTCATTATTTATATGCAAAAGATGCTTAATGTTAAATGCATTCCAAAAATCAGTTGTCATTAAACTGTTTGTCAAAACCTCTACTCCAAGAAAACACTAAAACTCAGCAACCTACACAAAGCATATCAGCAGTTCAGAGGCACTTAAGGTGGATTGTATTGAACTGTTTGACGAAATCTCCCAACCAAGAAGCCCTTAAAACATAACATCAATCCATACAAAATATAACAGCAGTTAAGGAGAGCGTATAGTGGCTTATATCAATATGTAACTATTTGTTAAAGGTAAAGTTCTGAACTGAACTAAGCACTAAACCCACATCAGCAATCGAGTGAGGGATCATTACAACTTCAAACTGCTCCATGAAAAAATATGTCAATTAGTCTCTAAAAGAGAGAGAGGTCTCAAAATCCAACCATGATTTCAAACGAGGAAGAGGCTCTCTATATATAGGAGTAGCTCAACTTACTTTAAAATAAAATATTCATAAATCCCTAAATCTAAACTAGGGTGGAGTAAACTATAACAAACACTCTAACCACAAACTAACAAATAGTAAAATAATACATGAGAAAGATGGTCAATGACACATGTACAATGTGTGAGAGATACATTAGGCCTAACAAAGCGGAGCGCCTCCAAGGAATGAGGAGCAAATAGCCAAGTAATTTCCAAGCCAAGCCTCAACGTCCACAAAGTGAAGTCACTCCACTAGGATAGGCCCCAAAACATGCAACAGGTCCACAAAATAGGGTAGTTGGACCTTATATCTAGGGATTGATCATCCTAGATATCCTCTAATGCTAGCTGTCTTCAAAAGGTGTAATACATGGCATAAAACACCTTCAAGGTGGGATGGCTCTATAAATAAGGGAAGATACCCCTCAAGTGATGCAAATATTCTCTCACAATGAAAGGGCTCTTCAATGGTGAACACTTGCCATAAAACTAGGCATATAACCATGCAAAAATCTTTTGACAATGAATCGCTCAACCACAAATGGCCACAAATAATGTGTAGCTGCTCTCCAAAGTGGGACATCCTCCATAAAGTACGTGCACCAATAGGTCAAAGGTCAACTATCCAAAGAAAGAAGCCCCCAATGGTAGGGTGCTACATCCAGAGATGGGACATAAAACCTCAAAGTGATTTCTTGTCTCAAACCACCCTCAATACATACTCAACAACCTCTTAGACTAAATTGACAGTTTCTTACAGGATTTTTTTGGCAAGAAATAAGGCACAATAAAGCTGGCTGTCATCTCTCCACGGGTGAAGCCATAGAATTGCACCATTTGGATTACTTACTCGGTTCTTTGTCACCCTTTGATACCCAGTAAGACTTTTAAGGTTGCTGTTATAATAAACCACCACATACTCTAGTCAGAACATGCCCAGACTTGAAAAATGCTGCTTACTGCAGTTTTTTATGCACAAGTATGCCAAGAATCTGAAATAATGCAGTTTTACTGTTGTTATTGCTGTTAGAAGTTCAGGAATAGGGCTGCAAATGGATTAAAGTAGAGACACCAAGCTATAGGTTGGAAATTGACCAGAACATTTACCCCAAACTCATTTAAATTACCACCGTTAGATGCACTGTGTATATGTTTTGCTTGGGAATGGTTTAAAACTGTTGAATGACCACTGAACATCAGTGATGACTGTAGGGTTTAATATTATTCCAAAAATTTAACACATGGATCCAATTATACACTGCTCTCAATGCTACAGGTATTTTAATAATGCATCATAGTACATACTTCAAAATCAGTTAATGCCAACGGAGATAACCCAGATCAGATTCACAATAACAGAAAGCTACTACAGGTGGCCTCCATTGTGACCAGTCATCAATCATCCCATGGCTAAGTCAATCATGAGGAAAACCATCAAGGGAACCATCATCCTTGAACCAGGTCAAGAACCAAGGAAACAACCATGTCACCCCCAGATGAAGATCATGACAAAAATCACTTATGGACACCCATGCAAAATGGGGGTAACACAACCTTTAAACCGCAAGCCATAAAAGACAAAAAGCATTTTCTCCAACATTGCCCAAATTACAAGGCCATTAGAATCCAACAGTGATGCTTTGATTCGCTACTCCAAGTTTATGCTCTGCTGCAGCCCTAACTTGTTCTTCAACACTATGAACCTAATCCAACAGTGTCGAACAAATAAGCATTCAGAAAGTAAAAAATTCACGGAGGGCATATTTTACTTTTTCAAAGATCAATTCATGCAATAGCCTTTGCACTTTTCTCATGTTAATACCGTGTTAAAAAAATAGAAACAACAAAATGCCAAAAGGGCAACAATTTTAATCTCATGGATCTATTTCTATAAAGCGGTGTGACATGATCAGGAAATTACTGAAAATTTGTAGTACAAATCTTTATCCATTGCAGAACTAAAGCATACGAGATGATTTTCCTATCAAACATTGCAGATTACAAGGGTAAACCTAAAATTGAGTTTGATAAAACTTCTTATAGTTTTATATGGCATAGACTGTTCATAATGTATTTGAACCCATTAAAATGTTTTATTATAGCATAATATGCACATAATCCAAAGGTGAAGTCATCAACATCATTGTGTCTGCAGTGTGCACCTAGATTAGGCCTCCAGATGTTGAGGTTGAAATGGTAATCTTGATGTGGTGGCACATGTGACTTCCCACCAGCTTATCCGCCTATACATGATACATCATATGTCTCACTCCACAACATGTCAATATCATTCAGATTTTGTGACTTGAGATCTTTGGAAATACTTTTAAATTCTAAATGACAGCAAGAAACCCATCAATGTTACCATTTCTAAACGTAGAACAAGTACATCACGCTTTTGGCCAATCCTATGAGCCCTTGCTTGTGCCTGTAAATCAACCTGATACATAAACAATAAAATCTGATCAAAACTGTGCAAAGGTAGTGTATTGGACTTACTTTGAGTACTATTTGAAACCCATTATACAGAAAAACAGTTTTACTACAATCATAAATGGAAGAAATTATTTCCTCATCCTTCATCTTTCCCAACCTGAGGATTCCAGTCAGTGTCAAATATGATGACTGTATCAGCAGCTTGCAGATTTATTCCAACACCTCCTGCCCATATGCTGAAGAAAAATGGATCACAAAATCCAATGTTATGAGTTTCTGAAAAAGTAAAATATCCCAAACTCTAGATTCTAAACTATAAAAACAAGATTTATGATTTGCTTGAATCTGCACTCCCTAACTGAATACAAATGACATATTGCATCAATCTAAACTCCAAAAGAACGTGGTTTTGGATGATACCATTTTTTATAACATACACACATTTGTTCTTGCTTCTCTATTGGACATCTTGGATGGAAGAATGTGGAGGTATGAGAGACAGAATACAGTTCAGAAACTTTCTTTGGTTTACAAGCCTGAGGTTATTATTAAGATTTTGGGATTTGCTCGAGATACTAGATCACAAAACTGTAAAAAACTTCATTGGAAACAAACAAGTTAGGGAGATCATGAAGGAGATGGGGTTGTAGACTTAACTTCTATTGCTTTGTCTTGTAACCTTCGCTTAGAGCATTTTGCCTTAATTGTTGAGCGCAGCAAGGAGAATCAACTAAATTTTATATTTCCACAGGCAGGTCACTGGCTAGAGGATCTAATAGCTATCGCAAGTTTTCTGCATGCACAAGGTTTAAAAATAAGGCCCAGGGGGGGGAATTCATGGCCAACTGCTAGCAAGGATGGCCTGGGAGTAAATGATGCAGAATCTGCAAGCGGGCATGAAGATGATGCTCTCTTTGGAGACCTATTTTCAGAGGCTAGTAGGCAAGTAGTCATCTCTGATGGACATGAACAGCCCTGCTGCTGCAAATGACAGTGTTTCTTCTATTTACATTCAAGAGTGCATATTTTCTCCAGATTGGCATTCTTCTATTTACAAAGAAGCCTGTCACCAACTTAATGAAGAACATGTCAGTGCTCTTTTACGAATGCTACAGCGACAGCTTTCAGTTGATGAAAGAATGAAGGGGGATGGTGTTTCAGATATGTCCTATTAAAAAAACATCCTTGAACATT